>JARQOD010000453.1:47970-103127 GCA_033576555.1 Oophaga sylvatica | reverse complement strand
AAGTGGCTACTGGGTTTTCGAATGTAAAAGGGGCTTCCAAGGGGCCCCCGGGGGGTAAAAGGCCCGTGTCCCAAAAGGGGGTCCCAAAAGGGGCAAAAGTGGTACTGGGTCCACTGTGCCAAAGGGGGTACCCCCGTCCCCCAATGTCAAAGGGCTACCAATGGCCAAATGGCTCCCGTGGTCCCGAAGTGCCAAAGTGGTTTCCAATGCAAAGTGGCTACCGACGTGCCAAGTCCAAAGTGGTTTCCAGTGGCCAAAGTGGACCGTGGTGCAGAAATGTGCCAAAGTGGTACCAAGTGGCCAAAGTGGCTAACGAGGGTTGAATTTGGGCCAAAGTGGAAACCAGTAGCCAAAGGGCTACCAAGTGGCTAAGTGGCTACAGAGGTTCCGGATGTCCAAATGGCTACCAAGGGCCAAAGTGGCTACCGAGGTGCCGAATGTGCCAAAGGGCTACCAAGTGGACAAAGTGGCTACCAAGTGGCCAAAGTTTACTAAGGTGCCGAATGTACCAAAGTGGCTACCAAGTGGTCAAAGGGCTACCGAGATGCCAAGTGCCAAAGTGGTACCAATTGAAAAAAAGTGGCAAACGAGGGCTGAATGTCAAAGTTGGCTACCAAGTGGCAAAGTGGCTACTGAGGGTGCCGAAGGGCCCCAAAAAGTGGCTACCAAGTGGCCCAAGGGCTACCGAGGGCCAATGTGCAAATTTGGCAACCAATAGCCAAATTACAAGGTGCTAAAAGTGTCAAAGTGGAACCAAAGACCAAGTGGCTCCCCAAGGTGCCAAAATTGCAAAAGTGGTACCAAGTGCCAAAGAGGCACCGAGGTGCCGAATTCCCAAAATGGCTACCATGTTGGCCAAAGTGGCAGCGAGGTGCCGATTGCCATAGTGGCACAATTGGCCCAAAGTGGCTACCAAGTGGAAAAGGGGGTACTGGGTGCAAATGTGAAAAGTGGTCCAAGGGGGCCAAAGTGGCTTAAAGGTACCGATGTGCCAAAAAGGCTACCAAGTGGCCAAACGTGGCTCTGAGGTACCGACTGTCCCCAATGGCTACAAGTGGCCAAATGGTACCAATTGGCCCAAAGTGGCTACAGGGGTGCCGGAGTGCCAAAGTGGCCTCCCAAGTGGCCAAAGTGGCACCGAGGTGCGAATTGCCAAAGAGGCTACCAAGGGACAAAAATGGTACCAGTGGCCAAAGTGTCTACTAAGGTGCCGAATGTCCCCAAGTGGCTACCAAGTGGTAAAAGTGGCTCCGAGGTGCCGATGTGCAAAGTGGCTACCAAGTTGCCAAAGTGGTTTACCAGGGGCCCCGACTGTGCCAAAGTGGCTACCAAGTGGCCAAAGTGGCTACTGGGGCCGAATGTGCCAAAGTGGCTACAAGTGGCCAAAGGGGGCTCCGAGGGGGCGAATTGCAAAGTGGTACCAAGTAGCCAAAGTGGCTACAAGGTGCGTTTTTTTGTCAAAGTGGCTACCAAGAGACCAAAGTGGCTACCAAGGTGCCAAATGTGCTAAAGTGGCTACCAAGGGCCCAAAGAGGGCTACCGAGGTCGACGAATGTGCCATAGTGGCTAGCAAGTGGCCAAAGTGGCTACCAGTGGAATAAAGTGGCTATGAGGTGCTGAATGTGACAAAGTGGTTCCAAGTGGCCAAAGTGGCTACTGAGGTACCGAATGTGCCAAAAAAGGCTACCAAGTGGCCAAAGTGGCTACTGAGGTACCGACTGTCCCAAAGTGGCTACCAAGTGGCCAAAATGGCTACCAAGTGGCCAAAGTGGCTACGAGGTGCCAAATGTGCTAAAGTGGCTACCAAGTGGCCAAAGAGGCTACCGAGGTGCCGAATGTGCCAAAGTGGCTACCAATGGCCAAAGTGGCTACCGAGGTGCCGAATGTGCCATAGTGGCTTACAAACGTAGCTTATAAGAATGCTCAGAGAAAAAATCCATGACTAAGCTTGCGGTATCCACCGCTATGTAGACTGGAGCTTGCCAGGACGCTGTCTGAGCCTGTTGATTTGATTTCCATCAGTATGTGGGCGGACACATACTCATGGAAATCAAATCAACAGGCTCAGAGAGCGTCCTGGCAGAGCTCCAGTCTACATAGCGGTGGATACCGCAAGCTTAGTCACTGGATATTTCTACTGAGCATTCTTATAAGCTACGTTTGTCTTTTAGCAGCACACTTTCCTTTGGGGCACGCACCTCTCCCCTTTTTAGGAGACAATCTTCTATATAAAAATAAGTAGTCACTGATGAAGGTCTTTTCTGACCGAAATGTTTGGAGATAATTTCTAATAAACCTTTAAGTTGAGTGCTTAAGCCTTTTTCATTATTAGTACCCGGTGTGGGAACCTAGACTTTTAAAAGCACCAGTTTCATTCAGGTTGTGCTCACGGTTTTCTTTCATAGAATGTGTCAAAGTGGCTACCAAGAGACCAAAGTGGCTACCAAAGGGGCCAAAAGTGCTAAAGTGGCCAAAGAGGCTACCCAGGTGCCGAATGTGCCAAAGTGGCTACCGAGGTGCCGAAAAGTGCCATAGTGGCTACAAGTGGCCAAAGTGGCTACCAAGTGGCTACTGAGGTGCTGAATGTGACAAAGTGGCTTCCAAGTGGCCAAAGTGGCTACTGAGGTACCAAAGTGCCAAAGTGGCTACCAAGTGGCCAAAGTGGCTACCGAGGTGCCGAATGTGCCAAAGTGGCTACCAAGTGGCCAAAGTGGCTACCGAGGTGCCGAATGTGCCAAAGTGGCTACCAAGTTTGCCAAAGTGGCTTCCGAGGGGCCGAATATGCCAAAGTGGCTACCAAGTGGCCAAAGTGGTACCGTGGTGCAGAATGTGCCAAAATGGCTACCAAGTGGCCAAAGTGGCTACCGAGGCGTTTGAATGTGCCAAAGTGGGCTACCAAGTGGGCCCAAAATGGCTACAGAGGTGCCGGATGTGCCAAAGTGGCTACCAAGTGGCCAAAGTGGCTACCGAGGTGCCGAATGTGCCAAAGAGGCTACCAAGTGGACAAAGTGGTTACCAGTGGCCAAATGGCTAATAAGGTGCCAAATGTTCCAAAGTGGTTACCAAGTGGTCAAAGTGGCTACCGAGGTGCCGAATGTGCCAAAGTGGCTACCAAGTTGCCAAAATGGCTAAACCCAGGTGCCAAATGTGCCAAAGTGGCTACCAAGTGGCCAAAGTGGCTACCGAGGGGCCGAATGTGCCAAAGTGGCTACCAATGGACAAAGTGGCTACTGAGTTGCCGAATGTGCCAAAGTGGCTACCAAGTGGCCAAAGTGGCTGCCGAGGGCCGAATGTGCCCAAAGTGGCTACCAAAGTGGCCAAAGTGGCTACTGAGGTGCCGAATGTGCCAAAATGGCTACCAAGTGGCCAAAGTGGATACCATGGTGCAGAATGTGCCAAAGTGGCTACCAAGTGGCCAAAGTGGCTAACCGAGGTACCGAATGTGCCAAAGTGGCTACCAATTTGCCAAAGTGGCTACCGAGTTGCCGAATATGCAAAGTGGCTACCAAGTGGCCAAAGTGGCTACCGAAGGTACCGAATGTGCCAAAGTGGCTACCAAGTGGCCAAAGTGGCTACAGAGGTGCCGAATGTGCCAAAGTGTCTACCAAGTAGCCAAAGTGGCTACAAGGGCCGAATGTGTCAAAGTGGCTCCCAAAGAGACCAAAGTGGCTACCAAGGTGCCAAAAGTGCTAAAGTGGCTACCAAGTGGCCAAAGAGGCTACCGAGGTGCCGAATGTGCCAAAGTGGCTACCGAGGTGCCGAATGTGCCAATGGCTAGCAAGTGGCCAAAGTGGCTACCAAGTGGATAAAGTGGCTTACTGAGGTGCTGAATGTGACAAAGTGGCTACCAAGGTGCCAAAAGTGCCAAAATGGCTACCAAGTGGCTAAAGTGACTACAAGGTGCCGAATTGTGCCAAAGTGGCTACAAGTGGCCAAAGTGGCTACTGAGGTGCCGAATGTGCCAAGTGGCTACCAAGCAGCCAAAGTGGCTACCAAGGTGCTGAATATGCCAAGAGGCTACCAAGTGGCCAAAGTGGTACCGAGGTGCCGAATGTGCCAAAGTGGCTACCAAGTGGCCAAAGTGGTTACCGAGTGGCTGGTGTGCACCAAAGTGGCTACCAAGGATTCTTGCATGCTAAAATGCTACCAAGGGGCCAAAGTGGCTAACAAGGGGCCCCCGCATATCAAAGTGGCTACCAAGGGGCCATATACAACCCATAACCATGTTGTGCCATTGCTATACACAACATTCATATTCTAACTTTACTTTCTGACAGTCGACACCTGATACACTGCTGTAAAGCTGGCAGCGCTGTTCAAGCACCATGTATTTCCTTCAGGAAATGCCCATCTAGTTTCACATGATCTGCTGCCCTCTGGTTTTTATGTGTGTTGACAGATGTTTTTATCACAGACAGAAATATAATTGAAAACATATGAGTAACAAAAGCTTATATTGACAGAAGAGTTAATGCAGCAAGTTAATATTTGCAGTGTTGACCCTTCTTCTTCAGGACCTCTGCAATTCTCCCTGGCATGCGCTCAATCAACTTCTGGACCAAATCCTGACTGATAGCAGTCCATTCTTGCACAATCAATGCTTTCATTTTGTCAGAATTTTTTAGGTTTTTGTTTGTCCAGCCGTCCTCTTGATGATTGACCACAAAGTTCTCAATGGGATTAAGATCTGGGGAGTTTCCAGGCCATGGACCCAAAATCTCTATGTTTTGTTCCCTGAGCCATTTAGTTATCACCTTTTGCTTTATGGCAAGGTGCTCCATCATGCTGGAAAAAGCATTGTTGATCGCCAAACTGCTCTTGGAGGGTTGGGAGAAGTTGCTCTTGGAGGACATTCTGGTACCATTCTTTATTCGTGGCTGTGTTTTTTAGGCAAGACTGTGAGAGAGCCGATTCCCTTGGCTGAGAAGCAACCCCACACATGAATGGTTTCAGGATGCTTAACAGTTGGCATGAGACAAGACTGGTGGTAGCGCTCACCTTGTCTTCTCCGAATGAGGCGTTTTCCTGATGTCCCAAACATTCGAAAAGGGGATTCATCAGAGAAAATAACTTTACACCAGTCCTCAGCAGTCCACTGCTGTACTTTTTGCAGAATATCAGTCGTCCATGATGTTTTTTCTGGAGAGAAGTGGCTTCTTTGCTGCCCTCCTTGAGACCAGGCCTTGCTCCAAGAGTCTCCGCCTCACAGTGCGTGCAGATGCACTCACACCTGCCTGCTGCCATTCCTGAGCAAGCTCTGCACTGCTGGTAGCCCGATCCTGCAGCTGAAACACTTTTAAGAGACGGTCCTGGCGCTTGCTGGTCTTTCTTGGGCACCTGGAGCCTTTTCGCAACAATGGAACTTCTCTCCTTGAAGTTCTTGATGATGTGATAGATTGTTGACTGAGGTGCAATCTTTCTAGCTGCGATAATCTTCCCTGTTAGGCCATTTTTGTGCATTGCAATGATGACTGCACGTGTTTCTTTAGAGATAACCTGGTTAACAGAAGAGAAACAATGATGCCAAGCACCAGCCTCCTTTTAAAGTGTCCAGTGGTGTCATTCTTACTTAATCATGACAGATTGATCTCCAGCCATGTCCTCATCAACACCCACACCTGTGTTAATGGGGCAATCACTGAAAAGAGGTTAGCTGGTCCTTTTAAGGCATGGCTGCAATGATGTTCAAATGTGTTTTGGGGGATAAAGTTCATTTTCTAGCCAAATATTGACTTTGCAAGTAATTGCTGTTAAGCTGATCACTCTTTATAACATTCTGGAGTATATGCAAATTGCCATTAGAAAAAGTGAAGCAGTAGAGTTTGTAAAAATTAATATTTGTGTCATTCTCAAAACTTTTGTCCATGACTGTACTGTACATATAAGAGGTGTGTACCACCAATAGAGGGCGATGCTCACAACACCAGGACATACACATAAGTGTGTAATACCAATAGAGGGCGCTGCTCACAATTGACCATACACATCACCGGTATGCAATACCAATAGAGGGCGCTGCTCACAACACAAGCACAGTATCACAGAGAAATCAGCCGCACTCAATATTGAATGTGAAGAAAATAAGGCTACTTTCACACTTGCGTTTTATTGCTCAGCGCATCGTGCGCTATTGGACGCATGCGCAATGTTCCCATATCTTTAACATGGCGGGCGCAGGGTCTAGCGCTTGCACACGTTCATGTGCGTTTGTCGTGCGCTGCGCATTTTCCCGGTGTGCGCCCATACGCGCTAGACGGTACATGTTGCATTTTTTTTTTCACCCAACTTCTTTAAAAAAATGCGTGCGTACATGTGCGCATGCTATGCTCAAAAAATAACATTGCAGTCTATGGGGGCGCTGGCTTGCGCATGGCTTTGCGCTCGTCAGCGCTTTTGCACGCACGCGATTTTTCTGTAAATAATGTCTAAACACTTGTTTAAACCATGATAGAGCCATAGATGATAGAGCCAAAGATGATAGAGACAGAGATGATAGAGACAGAGATGATAGAGACAGATGATAGATGATAGAGCCAGAGATGATAGAGATAGATGATAGAGACAAAGATGATAGAAATGTGACACATAGACAACCCATGCGCCAAAAAAACGCAATCGCATGCACAAACGCATGAAATCGCAGACAAACGCTGCGTTTTTTTTGTCGAAATGCGAAATGCTGATGCGACTAAATATCGCAGCGTTTACAAGCGTTTGCACGCGTTTTTTTAATGCGCTTCATGTGCGCTCTAAACACAGCGCAAAAAAAACTCAAGTGTGAAAGTAGCCTAAGATTTCACTTATTTGATTGCACACATAAACATACACCAAAAGAAATTCAGGTAATCCACTGAACGGACTGATCTAATTTGCCGATTATCCTAGTTTGCACGGGACTTGCCTCCTGCCTATCTCCTCTCCCTTCATACTCTGCATTCTAAGTGAGGTTTTGAAAAAGACTGCTTATGGTCAAAACGTTAACCCCATCAGCACTGTCCGTTGTATTTGCATACCACATAATTTCCTGTGGTGTATGTTTATGTGTGCAATCAAATAAATGAAATCTTATTTTCTTCACATTCATATTGAGTGCGGCTGATTTCTCTGTGATACTGGACATTCCATTCAGCCAGCACCAATCTCTAACTATACAGTGTGCACATCATTTACCCAGAACTCACAACACAAGCACATACACAGCATAAGTGTAATACCAATAGGGGGTGCTGCATACAACATTGAACATACACAACACGAGCGTAATACAAACAGAGGGCGCTGCTCACAACACAGAATATACACATCAGAGGTGTGTAATGCCAATAGAGGGCGCTGCATACAACATTGTACATACACATTTGACCACTATACAATTATTGCACCATGCACTTTCTATAATCCTGACAGATAGAGATCACTTTAGGACTGACCAATACTTACCTCCTGGCTGCTATATTTTTTTGAGTCAATCTATATATGCTATGTATTGTTTTTGACCCCGATTAGACTTATAGACCTGTTCACCAACCTGTTGAGACATGGTACTAAGACTAATTTCACATTAGCGTCTTTTTGCACTGCGCATCGTGCGCAAGTGGAAATGCATGTAAAAACGCATGCAAACGCAAGACCATGCGCCCAATGGTAAACATAGGGGCACATGAACGCTGGCGCAGATGCGCTGCGCACAAAAACGCTAATGTGAAACCAGCCGTCTAGACATGTTTACGCTTAAAATGCATGTGTATGCAAACGCAGGCATGCATAAGTCCATGTGCACGCCTGCGTTCCCATAGACTGTAATGCTTTGTTTTGACGCATTCCGTGCGCAAGCGAACGCATGCTTTTTTTTACGCCTTTCAATGGACCAAAAAATGCAACATATTGCGTAGGGCGCGACTAGACTCATGCTTTGAAAAAACGCATGTGCGCAAAAACGCAAACAATTGCAAGACCATGCGCTCCCATGGTAAATATAGGGGCGCATGTGCAGGTGCGCTGTGCTAAAAAACGCTAATGTGAAACCAGCCTAAGGTGTCGCCATCCTTTGTGTATTTTTTAAATTGTTCAATTTTTATCTGCTTCTATTATATTTGCATTACTAATATTTGCAATAAACTTATACACTTTTGTATATCGCTCTGTTGTCCAATTCTTTCTTTGGTTATTTATGTAAAATTCTATGGATGAACCTCCTTTAATGAGCTTTTTTGGGTTAATAAGCAGTCAGACACAATCTCTTGGGATATGGTTGGTAAATAGGACTTTAGTGAAGAAAGTTGCTGATTGTTAGGGAATCGGAAGACTTGACTTCAGACTGTTCAATAAGCAAAACAACCCTTTTTTGCCAGAGAGGTGCTATAAGGATTGCCCTGACCCTCTCCGTCCTGATCTTCTGCAGAGTCCTTGGCAGAACAGGAATCGGTGGGAAAGCATATGCCAGCTCGAAATCCCAGAGATTAGATTATGTCTCTATTGCCATACAGGCATCGTTTTGGTTCAGAGAGAAGTGCCTTTGCATTCTGACGGTTTGCAAATAGGTCTACCTGTGGATAGCCCCATTTGTCAACCATTATTTGGAAGGTTTTCATATATAGACTACATTCGCCTGGATGTATGATGTCCTCCCTGCTCAGAGTCTGCCTGGATGTTGGCTTATCCCTTCAGATGGAGCGAGAAGATGCCACTCAGCCCAAGACAAGATTCTGAATGAGACTGACTTTAGGTTTTGTGCTCCCTTGATGTTGCATGTTAACTACTTTGGTTATATTGTCAGAATAAACCCACTACTTTCTTATACTAAAGGCTACTTCTACCTTGAGGGCCTCCTTTACTGTTTTCAATCCCTTGAAGCTGGATGACCAAGGAGATATCTTGAGTGCAGATCCTTTGGAACGAAGCCTGGAAGACTATGGCTCCCCATCCTCTTTTCCTGGCATCTGTTGTAATTGCCATTATGATTCTGAATCCATGACAAAGCTTTTCCTAGATTTCTCGAGCTAAGCCACCAGGCAAGCAAAGACTTCACCCAACCAGGCAAAGAAACGCTCTTGTTCAGGGACCTGGGAGATCTGTCCCAACATGATAGAATGTAGAACTCTTGCATGAGTTTTATACCAAGCCACAGCTTGAATGCATTAAGTCATGGAGCCTAAGGGCCCGTCACACATAGCGACTCGCCAGCGATCCCGACGATATGAACTTGTCAGGATAGCAGTTGTGTCGCTACATGATCGCTGGTGAGCTGCCAAATAGGTAGCTCTCAGCAGCGATCAGGACAGTGACTATGCGGTAACCACAATTAAAGTAAAGCGGGCACCACCTAAAAATAATAAATATCAGATAAACGGGATCTCCCCTGCATGTGAAAAAACTAAAGACCATAACAAAGAAAAAGACACATGCATAACCAGGGATCACCGAAACAAATATGGTCAAAACATATCAAATTTATTGAAAAAGACAAACCATAGTGAACACACAATTTAAAAACATCTAAAAAACACTAACTGCGTATACAAAAAAGTCCTTAATAAAGAATATAATACTCAAAAGAAACACCCACATGTCTATAATAAGTCAGATTAAAGATGTTGCACTGTATATAGAGATTAACCCCTTCCCGACCCATGACGCCGACGTTGGCGTCATGAAACCTGTGCCATCCCGACCCATGACGCCACCGTCGGCGTCATGCTATAAATCATGTTACTGCGGGTCGGGGGTCCGGGGTCACTGAAAGGTCACCCGACCCGCAGTAACAGGACCCTTACTGCATCACCACAGGGGGGTTGGCTTAACCCCCACGTGGCCACGATCGCTCTGATTGGCTGTTAAAAGTGAAACTGCCAATCAGAGCGATTTGTAATATTTCACCAATGAAACTGGTGAAATATTACAATCCAGCCATGGCCGATGCTGCAATAGCATCGGCCATGGCTGGAGACCGCGATCAGACCCCCCCACACCATGTCACGGCGGTGATCGGCCGCCGCCATCGAAAGATGGCAGCGATCGGTCACCGCCGTCGCTGTCTGCTCCCCTGCTCCTGCGATCACCCCCCCTCACCTTCCGATCCCCCCCCTCACCTTCCGACGTCCCCTACTCACCTCTCCCGGTCCACCGATGTCCCTGGATCCGTCCCGGTGGCTGCCCGGGATTCTTCATGGGCGCCGCCATCTTGGAAAATGGCGGGCGCATGCGCAGTGCGCCCGCCGGCCGGCGCATGCGCAGTGCGCCCTCCATTGTAAAAAAATTTATTTTGATCACTGTGATAAACTGTCACAGTGATCAAAATAAATAAAAGTAAATGAACCCCTCCTGTCATAGGTAGGGACAAATAGGCAAAATCAGCTGCGGATCCGCGGCGGATATCGTGGCTGATCCGCGGCGGATTTCGCTGCGGATCCGCGGCGGATTTCGCTGAGGATCCGCGGCGGATATCGCTGCTGATCCGCGGCTGATTTCGCTGCTGATCCGCGGCGGATTTCGCTGCTGATCCGCGGCGGATTTCGCTGCTGATCCGCGGCGGATATCGCTGCTGATCCGCGGCGGATTTCGCTGCTGATCCGCGGCGGATTTTCGCTGCTGATTCCCTTTGGATTCGCTGCTGATCCGCGGCGGATTTTGCTGCGGATCCGCGGCGGATTTTGCTGCGGATCCGCGGCTGATTTTGCTGCTGATCCGCGGCGGATTTTGCTGCTGATCCGCGGCGGATTTTGCTGCTGATCCGCGGCGGATTTTGTTGCTGATCCGCGACTGATTTTGCTGCGGATCCGCGGCTGATTATCTGCTGATTCATCTGCGCTAGCGGGTATAGCATAACGCGATCGCGTTATGCTATACCGTTACCAGCCGGTCAACGCTACGTGTTGAACGGGCTGGTAAAACGCAATATGAACCCAGCCTTAGGGTTAGAACTAGGGTTAGGGTTAGCATTAGGGTTAAGGTTAGAATTACGGTTAGGGTTGGAATTTGAGTTAGGGTTGGAATTAGGGTTAGGGTTGGAATTAGGGTTAGGCTTGTAGTTAGGTTTATGGTTAGAGTTGGGATTAGGGTTAGGGGTGTGTTGGGGTTAGGGTTATGATTAGGGTTTGTATTAGGGTTAGGTGTGTGTAGGGGTTAGGGTTGGGGTTAGGGGTGTGTTGGGGTTAGTGTTGGAGTTAGAATTGAGGGGTTTCCACTATTTAGGCACATCAGGGGGTCTCCATACGTGACATTCCTGCAAATTTTGCGTTCAAAAAGTCAAACAGTGCTCCCTTTATTCCAAGCCCCGACGTATGCCCAAACAGTGGTTTATCCCCACATATGAGGTATCAGCGTACTCGAGAAAAATTGCATAACAACTTTGGGGGTTCTAATTTCTCCTGTTAACATTGGGAAAAAAACTTGGGGACTAAAAATTATTTTTGTGGAAAAAAAATGATTTTACATTTTCACGGCTCTGAGTTATAAACTTCTGTGAAGGACTTGGAGATTCAAAGTTCTTATCACACATCTATAGGAGTTCCTTGGGGGATCTAGTTTCCAAAATGGGGTCACTTGTGGGAGTTTCTACTGTTTAGGCACATCAGGGACTCTGCAAACGTAACATGACGCCCGAAGACCATTCCATCAAGTGGGCATTTCAAAACGTCACTACTTCCCATCCGAGCCCCGACGTGTGCCCATACAGTAGTTTTCTCCCACATATGGGATATCAGCATACTCAGAACAAATTGGACAACAACTTTTGGGGTCTAATTTCTCATGTTACCCTTGGGAAAATAAAAAAATTGGGGACTAAAAGATCCTGATTGTGGAAAAAATATGATTTTTTTATTTTCATGCCCGGGCGTTATAAACTTCTGTGTAGCCCTTGGGGGTTCAAAGTGCTCACCACACATCTAGATAAGTTCTTTGCCGGGTCTAGTTTCCTAAATGGGGTCACTTGTGGGGAGTTTCTACTGTTTAGGCACATCAGGGGCTCTGCAAACGTAACAAGATGCCCGCAGACCATTCCATCAAGTCGGCATTTCAAAGCGTCACCACATCCCTTCCGAGCCCTGATGTGTTCCCAAACAGTGGTTCCCCCCCACATATGGGGTACTAGCGTACTCAGGACAAACTGGACAACAACTTTTGGGGTCCAATTTCTCCTGTAACCATTGTGAAAATAAAAAATAGTGGGCTAAAAAATCATTTTTTGAGAAAAAAAATCATTTTTTATTTTCACGGCTCTGCGTTATAAACTTCTGTGAAGCACCTGGGGGTTCAAAGTGCTCACTATGCATCTAGATAAGTTCCTTAGGCCGTCTAGTTTCCAAAATGGGGTCACTTGTGGGGGAGCTCCAATGTTTAGGCACACAGGGACTCTCCAAATGCGACATGGCAATCGCTAAATATTCCAGCATATTTTCCATTCAAAAAGTCAAATGGCGCTCCTTCCCTTCTGAGCCCTGCTGTGCGCCCAAACAGTGGTTTATGACCACATATGAGGTATCTGTGTACTCAGGAGAAATTGCCCAACAAATTTTAGGATCCAATTTATACTGTTGCCCATGTGAAAATGAAAAAAACTGAGGCTAAAAGAAAATTTTTGTGAAAAAAAAGTACTTTTCTTTTTTTACAGATCAATTTGTGAAGCACCTTGGGGTTCAAAGTGATCACTATGCATCTAGATAAGTTCCTTAGGGGGTCTAGTTTCCAAAATGGGGTCACTTGTGGGGAGCTCCAATGTTTAGGCACACAGGGACTCTCCAAATGTGACATGGCAACCGCTAAATATTCCAGCATATTTTCTATTCAAAAAGTCAAATGGCGCTCCTTCCCTTCTGAGCCCTGCTGTGCGCCCATACAGTGGTTTATGACCACATATGAGGTATCTGTGTACTCAGGAGAAATTGCCCAACAAATTTTAGGATCCATTTTATCCTGATGCCCATGTAAAAATGAAAAAAATTGATGCTAAAAGAAAATTTTTGTTGGAAAAATTAAAATGTCCATTTTTTCTTCCACGTTGCTTTAGTTCCTGTGAAGCACCTGAAGGGTTAATAATCTTCTTGAATGTAGTTTTGAGTAGCTTGAGGGGTGCAGTTTTATAAAGGTGTCACTTTTGGGTATTTTCTGCCATATAGACCCTCAAAGTGACTTCAAATGTGAGGTGGTCCCTAAAAAAAATGGTTTTGTAAATTTTGATGTAAAAAGGAGAAATCGCTGGTCAACTTTTAACCCTTATAACTTCCTAACAAAAAAAAATGTTGTTCCCAAAATTGTGCTGATGTAAAGTAGACATGTGGGAAATGTTATTTATTAACTATTTTGTGCCACATAACTCTCTGGTTTAACAGAATAAAAATTAAAAATTTGAAAATTACAAAATTTTCTGAATTTTCGCCAAATTTCCATTTTTTTCACCAATAAACGCAAAAATTATCGACCTTAATTTACCACTAACATGAAGCTCAATATGTCACGAAAAAACAATCTCAGAATCGCTAGGATCCGTTGAAGCGTTCCTGAGTTATTACCTCATAAAGGGACACTGGTCAGAATTGCAAAAAATGGCAAGGTCTTTAAGGTCAAAATAGGCTGGGTCATGAAGGGTTAAAACACACACAAAAAAAAAATTTCATGTTGTCATCACCATAACATATGCAACCAAGTATATATATGAATGGGGAGAGAATTGCAAGAGAAACAAACAATCAGATAATCACATAGGATAATATAATAGCATTAATGGTCTGAGATGGAGGACTTCTATAAGAAATACACCAAGGTTCCTGAATGCAATAAACAAGGCAAATCACCTATAATACAGCCCAGCCAAAAGAAAGCCTCACATGGTAAATAAACCACACTTAGCCATATCCTATGTGCTCATCTCCCAGAACAGAAGACAGACATGTGGGAGGAATGGACCCACGTGTTCCAACACAAACTGTGTCTTTATCTACCTTGATAAAGACACAGTTTGTGTCGGAACGCGTGGGTCCATTCCTCCCACATGTCTGTCTTCTGTTCTGGGGGATGAGCACATAGGATATGGCTAAGTGTGGTTTATTTACCATGTGAGGCTTTCTTTTGGCTGGGCTGTATATAGGTGATTTGCCCTGTTTATTGCATTCAGGAACCTTGGTGTATTTCTTATAGAAGTCCTCCATCTCAGGCCATTAATGCTATTATATTATCCTATGTGATTATCTGATTGTTTGTTTCTCTTGATATTCTCTCCCCATTCATATATATACTTGGTTGCATATGTTATGGTGATGACAACATGAAATTTTTTTTTTTTTTTTTTTTGTGTTTTTTAATCTCTATATACAGTGCAACAACTATTATCTGACTTATTATAGACATGTGGGTGTTTCTTTTGAGTATTATATTCTTTATTAAGGACTTTTTTGTATACGCAATTACTGTTTTTTAGATGTTTTTACCAGCGCACTGGGGCAGGGAGCTGGTAACCACGGTAAGCAGCGGGTTTCTACGCACCGCGCGGCACTTAGAAACCCGCTGTTTACCTTGGTTACCAGCTCCCCTGCACCAGCGCGCTGGTATCTAAAGTACACATCGGGTTTAAACCTGATGTTTACCTTGGTTACCAGCTCGCTGGTCTCCCGCCTGTCACACGCAGCGACCCGCGCTGGCCAGCGGGAGACCAATGATGAAAAAATGGTCCAGTACATTCAGTGACAATCAGCGATACCCAGCAGGGGGGCTGGTCATCGCTGCGTGTCACACTAAGCGATATCGCTGGCTAGGTTGCTGTTACGTCACAAAATCGGTGACATTTCAGCGATCTCGCTAGCGATCTCGCTTAGTGTGACGGGGCCCTAAGACTGACATTGCGAAGAATACTTTATTCAGAATTTATAGAGTCGTCATTCTGGGCAATGGTACAGAAGGAGCCAAGACTAGGAAATCGTGGAGATAAGGAATGATGCAGATGTTCTACTGCTTGATGAATGCAACCACTTCTGCAGTGATTTTTGTTAACAACTGAGGTGCTGCTGAAATTCCGAACAGTAGGACATTGAGCTGGAAATGAAACATTGCACGTCGCAACACTGATGGAAACATGATAAGCTTCTTGCAAGTCAATGCTTGCCATAATAAAAGACCTCTATCAGAGGTACGCTATATTTTATGGATTCCATTTTGACACTTCTGTAGGTTATGTGCTACTTTAGGGTTTCAGGTTTATAATTATTCTTTAAGACTAAGTTCACACTCGGCGTTTTTGCTGCTTTTTTGTATACATTTTTTCCAATAATAGGGTAAAGGAGGGGGAAAAGGAGCCTGAGAGGGTGTGGTTGTCAAGATTACATTTAATGTATCTAATTAGGACAAGTCTGGAGAGTCAGGAGCATGTAAAGGAAGTGAAGGTGTGGCGAAGGGAGTGTGGTTGGCGTTTTCCACCCAGGGAAGCCAATTTTTTTTTCTTTGCTTACTTTGTCAATAAGTATGGCAGATACCGTATTTTCAGACTGTAAGACATGCTCAGATTCAGATCACAGCAACTAGCTCTCGTCTCCAGATCTCAGGACGAGATCTCGTTGCCGAGATCTGAATCTGAGCATGCGCCGTCCCCAGTGGCCATTTTCCCGGAGGCCACCGCATCACAGCAATGGAGCTGTGGGCTTTGTCAAAATGCCGGCGGAGTCCCAACACCGAGCGCCGCCGGCCGCATCACAGAGCCCTGCCGCCTCAGCATTTTTAAGTATATTCCGACTATGAGACGCACCCCTATTTTCCCCCAAAATTTTTAGGGAAAAAAGTGTGTCTTATAGTCCGAAAAATACGGTAATTTTCATTGATCATATACCAAGAAAGGCGTCTCTTGACTTCTGACAAATCTAGACCTGATTTTTCCAGGCCAATGCTATAGTTTGACTGGCTGCTAGGAATATAAATGGGATGAGAATTTGGGTGTGTTTAGGGATGGTAGGGATACGCTTGTCAAGAAAGGCTTCCCAAGGATTTTTTTTAAGGTTCGTGATTGTGCCTGAGAAAGTAAGGTGATATACCCTAGCTCAAAATATGCATACCACGGGGCACAACCACCAAATATGGTACATATCTCTGTCAGAATCACAATCTTTAATACAATTGGGAGAGTAGCAGGGAACTGCCTTGACATCTCTAGCTAGGGTAAGTACCATCTAGTTAACACCTTATAGTTTGTCTCTAAATTCTAAAGTACCGTATATACTTGTGTATAAGCCGACCCCCTAATTTTACCACAGAAAACTGGGAAAATTTATTGACTCGCGTATAAGCCTAGGGTGGAAAATGCAGCAGCTACTGGTAAATTTCTAAAATAAAAATAGATACCACTAAAAGCAAAATTAATTGAGACATCAGTAGGTTAAATGTTTTTGAATATCCATATAATGCTCCATACAATTCATAATGGCCCCATAAAATGTTCCATACAACATATGCCCCACATAATGCTACACAAAGGTTAATAATGGCCCCATAAGATGCTCCATAGAATATGCCCCATATGCTGCTCCATAAAGGTTATGACCCCATAAAATGCTCCATAGATTATGCCCCATAAAATGCTCCATAGATTATGCCCCATAAGATGCTCCATAGATTATGCTCCATAAGATGCTCCATAGAATAGGCCCCATATGCTGCTGCAAATAAAAAAAAATGACATACCTCTCGTCGCTGGGGCCATGTGCTGGTGTTACCGATGGCTAAGGGCCCCGGAACCGGAGATATTCACCTGTCCCTGGTCCACCGCTGCATGCTGCTGTCTTCCGGGTCCTCTGTCAGTGAGTGCTCAGGCAGAGGGCACGGCGCGCACTAACTACGTTATCGCGCAGCAGTGGACCGGGGACAGGTGAATATCGCATATAGTTACCCCCTCCTGGAGCCTCTCAGCAGCCCCCCTGCTTCTCCCGTAGTCTCCGGCAGCTATTCCTTCCTTCAGTGGTCACGTGGTATCGCTTATTAAAGTCATAAATACGTGCATATTCATGACTTTAATGAGTGGTACCACGTGACCGCTTAAGGAAGGAGCCTGAGATTGTGGGAGAAGCAGGGGGCTGCAGAGATGCGCCAGGGGGGTGAGCATGATCTGACACCTCCCCTCCCCCGCCGACCCCTGGCGTATATATGTCATGGAAATATATATGTATTCCACGTATTCAATGTATATTCATATATATGCATTTACAGTTAGATAGATCTCACTTGCTAAAAATCCTGTGCTGACACATATCTATGAAAAAGCTGATGCTAGCTATAATCAGTCGTTTAAGACGATCCTGGCCTACATAAATCAGGCTATTGCAAAAGATAGTTCATAGGGACTTTTTACCAAGGATACAGAAACAAGAACAGAGTGTTCGGAAAGATATCTATTGTTTTCTTTACTAGTCATGCAGGAAAGCTGGGGCAAAGAACAATAAACAATAAATCTGCAACTTCAGCCCATTTATCATAATTATCATAATTATCATACTTATACAAAAACAGCCAATAACCTAGCAGCTTTTAATTGTATGCTAATTGACTAACCAGCCCCTTTTTGTAAAGGTATAAAACCTTGAATGAATAATAAACTGGTGGTCTTGACGAACTGTGATACTGACACTTCCGTGTGGACAGTCCTCATTTCGTTCTGAGCGCTCAAAAAGACAATTAGGATAAAATCGGGAGCAGCAACAGCAAACACTGAAGGATAGATTTATCCTATTTAATTTCCATAACAGATGGCGCCTGCACGCGGGGCAGTGAACGAAACGCACGGGGACCTGCTGACCGGAGAGACAGAGGTGTTGGCCATGGCCTTGGCTCACGGGACGGAGACTGCGCAGCTCCATAAGTAAGGTAAGAAAATCTTGTCATCTTACCTGAAAGTCCCTTGTGTCCAGTCCAGGTCTTACACCTCTTGCTGGTCAGGTGTGGTCACCACCGCATTCCCAGGTAGTGTTAAAAATCCACACCCTTATCCAAAACCCTGGGATATAAGTTGTTTGCTGCTGTGCTGTGTATGTGTTTCATGTTTTATGTGAACTGGGAGAAAAGTTGGAACGGTGACTGTGTTTTTGCTTGCTGATTTCTGGGAGCTGTATAGCAAAAAACCAAAATGCTAGATAAGTTTCTGCAGTAATCCTTCACACATAGGAGGGAGGTCATCCCAGATCAATCCAGGTGTGAGGGGCAGGAGCATTGGTTGGATAAGTTCTCACAGTAAACGTCCATGCAAGGGGGGAGGTCATCCCAGTTAAATCAGATGTGGATGGTGAGAATTTTGATTAAGGCTATTACTGATTACTGTTACCGGCGCACCGGCCAGGCGAACGGTTTCAGAGTAATAGACCTGGAGCATTGCCATGCTCAGTGCAATTGGTGAGTTATCAGTTACCAGAGCAGCTTGTATGTGTCACAGATCATCTAAAAGAGGGATTCGTATTCTCCCGGGTGTCTGTTCATTGTACGTGTCCCTGTCTGTATCAGGTACTGTCGCTTTAAATCTACATTCAGAGCAGAATGGCTCTGCATATCCATCATGTATGTCAGCAATCCTTTGACCCACGTATGAATCACGTTGTCCATTGTCTACTGGATTGTACTTTTCATAGTCTTATTCAAGTGCGTGAAAATTCGCTTAGACTTAAGTATTATTTTATCTAAGGGATAACTTTTGATAACGATATGCCGAACAAGGAACAGAGATAAGTACATTAGCAGCAACGAATGATTCAGAGGGCGTAGGATAAAGCCTACGCTAGCAGACTAAAAGTTTTATAAGTATTTTTTCTTTTTTTGTTTTTTATCATTTTACAATCAGTTTTTTCACCTCTTTTCTGTTTTTAATTAGCTGTTTTAGTAACAAGGGTTTTTTTCTTCTTGTCAATCTTGTTGTTTTTCAAAGTTTTACTATTAATACGTTTTTTTTCCCTCCCCTTTTTGATCAGCTTTTTGCTTTTAGAGTTTTTCACTAAACTGTGTAGGGTTTTCTTTTTAAATCTAACTTTTGTTTTTAAAGTTTGTCTTTTAAGTACATTTTTAAAAAAATTTGGAGAGGTTTTTCTAATCAACTTATTTTAGAGTTTTATTCTCCAACCAGCAAGATCTACTAGCGTGCTTTAGACCAAGGTTAGAAACACAGATAAAGAAATTGCAGGCTGAGGGAGAATACACAAACAGTTGCGCAGCGGCTTCACTCACCCCTCCCATCAGGCATTCAGCGAAGACAAGAATTTCAGTGTCCTTGCACACAGAACCAGAATGCAGCAGTTCTCAGATTTTTAATCACCTTTGTTGAATAGGTTTTTTTGAATAGAAGGTACAGAAAGTTATTTGAACGGACCAGGAAGTGATTTTTATGTGAATAAGATTGAAAAGGTGTTAAAGAAAGAAGCATTGAAATCATCTGTGAGGAAATGATAACGGACATGTCACAAGAGCAGAATTCAGAGTCACACACATCACATGTCCATCATGTGGAGACACGGGACAGGTGTAGGCTGCTCTCATTGAATAAGGAGCCTTGTACAGGGAAAAACACTCCCCGCCTCTCTCCACAGGGAGAAGACATTTTTGTTTCAACGGTCCCCTCTCAAGAATCACAGGGGGGACACCCTCTCCTCTTTCTTCTCTCAGTCCCTTTCTCCTTCTTCTTCAGACTTTTCTCCTCTTTCCTCGCTGCCATCCCTCTCTATCATTCTTTCCCTATCATTCCTTCTTTCCCCTCCCTCACATCTCTGACACATCCATTTCTTCCTCTTCCTCTTCTTCACCCTCTCCTCCTTCATTTTCTCCTCTCTCCCTCCACCTCTCTCCCCTCCATCTCTCCCCCCTCCTCTTTCCCTCTCTCCTCCCACACCACACCCTTCTGATCTTTCTCCTCCTTCCTTTTCCTTCCTTTCTCCTCCCACACCACACCCACCTGCTCGTGCTTGCTCTCCTCCTTCCTCCTCCTCTCAGGCACATCCCACCGCTCCTCACTCACACCTCCCTTCTCTTCCTCTTTTTTCTACTTCGTTATCAACTTGGTCAACGCCCAATCAAAGCAATGTGGTGTCCCTGTATTCAGTGCCTCCAGCACAGGGCACCCTGTCTATCCCAAGCACAGTACAAACATTGCCAGTCATTATATCAGGAGAAGAAAGTGCAAATCTCCCTACACAAAACGCTGCAGGTAGGCCCCAGACACAACAGCTAGCAGAGCCCACAGCTGGGGCTTCACAGGGGGGAGGTGTAGCTGCAGACACAAATGAGGAACCTCAGTGCCAAGCAGAGCTGCCAACATGGAACTATGACACTGATCCACCGCAGCCTCACCCAGTATATGCACCAAGCACACCATGTCACTTTTCATCTGATGAAGATGAAGACACAACATCATACATGCTGCCCAATACTAGGGAAGAAAACACACAAGCACCAAGAGGGCAGGGACAGGTAGAGGCACCATCCTATGAGCCCTTCATCCCAAGCCAGGTGATCAGTATGCTGCCAGACCCAGGATACACCCCATGCCATTTTGCCAAAAAATGCAGCAGATCCAGCGAACGTATGCAGCAGCCTGGATTGATCTCTGGGCAGTAATGGAAATAAAAGCAGGTGATGCATTCTGGCCAATTATGAGAGAACACTTCAAGCTTCCAGCAGAATTAGATGCATATGCCTGGGAGACAGGACCAAAGCTAATTGAGCAGCTCTGAGAGTGGGCCAAAGGCAGACTAGCAGGACAAGCTCTCAGCCTACATGACATGAGTCAAGACAAGACAGAGTCTGTGGAGAAGTTCCATGACAGAGTGATGCAAGTGTTTCAAGATTTGGGCCTCATTACCCATGATCAGACACACAGATGGATGTTGGCACAGGCTTTTGTGCATGGACTGAGAGAACCAATCAGGAAACCACTGGTAGTAGCCAGGCCTGAGTACACGTCAATAGCAATGGATACCCTGCTCGCAATAGCAAAAAGGATTGAGTCCCGCCGGGACAGAAGGGATGTCCAGTGTTACAACTGTGGCGAGTTTGGTCATTTCCGGAACCGGTGCAGAACACCGACTTCGCCCAGAAGAAGAAGAAACACAGAAAGCAGTGAAGACCCCCGTCCATAGGACAGGAGCACGCCAAGTCCACAGGGAACCCCACCAGTGGGACCAATATCCTGAGAGTGGATGGCGTAGTCAGATCTTTTCTTGTGGAACTCCGCAACCTCACCTATCTATCAGAATCTTCTGCATCCTGCATGGGAATTGATGGTCAAGTCAGATATTTCCAGATTATGAAGCCCCTGAGCGTGTGGACCCAGCCAGAACACTCCATCATGTCCCAGTTTGTTGTGTCAAAGACCTGCACCCTCAACCTATTGGGAGTGGACCTACTGCAGAAGCTGAAAGCGACCAGAGTGTTCCAGGAAGATGGGACCATGACACTTTCTTCACCCCTGACCCAAGAATAAACAGGAACCTCAAACAACCACACTGCAGACCTATCACAGGAGGTGCTGGACATAGTACCAGAAAGCCACTCCATCACCCAGAGTCAAGATGTCTCTGACCAACTGAAGGTCTAAGTGAACTCGCCTAAGAAGTCGGCCTGAGAACTTTGACATTGGCCAGGATATTCAACTCAAGAAGGACCCTACTCGCTTCATGGAATGGCAACACCACATCCAGCTCCAACGCCAGAAGTTCATCTTTTGCAAGCACCAGGAGGTGCCCCCTGCAATCAACCAGTTCACCCAGGCCCTAGACCGGCAAAAGGCCACTCAGCTCTTCAAACTTGTGCACAAATACGGACCTGAGACCGTGCTGAGAAAAAAGCAGCCGGTGAAGGAGACGTCCCAACAAGAAGACCCCCTGTGACCAGAGCAGGTGCTAAAACAGTGACTGCCTTGGTGGAGAACAAGAAAGCCAGCTGGTCGTCATCTCTCATGATGTGGATCCTAGTAGACAGCTTGTTTTCCCGCCAGCTCTGTGCCGGGAGATGGGAGTCCCCTGCCGCATAGTGAAGGACAAGGCCAAACTGGGCTGCCTCGCCCATCGGAATCAATCCCAGCTTTCCACAGGGAAGAAAAAGACTAAACCCCACTGAGTTCAAAATGGTGCAAGGCCTGGAGGCCGTGAAAGAGGCTACAGTATTTTGAAACCCCAACAGTGCTGAACCCGCACACTCTGCTCTCAGAAGTCCCAGTCACCGCAACGGTATTCACGGTGATCAACCTGGCCAGTGCCTTCTTCAGTGTTCCCCTCCACCTGGATGACCTGCCTGCCTTCACGCACCAGTGCAGTGCATATGGACAGTGTTGCCTCAAGGTGCTCAGAACAAGCCCTTCAAGTTTCACCAAGACAATATCCTCCATCCTCGTCAACTGGATTGCAGAATATGCAGGAGTCACTCTTCTACAACACGTGGATGACCTTCTCTTTTGTGTGGTTGACATCGATACCTGCACAGTCCATTCCCTGTTCCTTGAGGAACAGCAACGCAAGGTCTGGAAGAACAAAGTCCAGCGGTGTCAGAAGCAAGTTAACTCCCTGGGACACTGTATTGCCCACCAGACGAAACACCTGTCAAATGACTGGAAGACCACTGTGGAGAAGATGGCTCCCTCAACAACTCCAAAAATGCTGCAGGCCTTCCTTGGTCTAGTATCGTATTGCAGAACCTGGATCCCTGATGCCTCAGTCCTAATGTAGCCTGTGTGCACTTGCATCAACGCAACCCGGCTCCTACTATCGGACGCAGCCTTCAACTCATTCAGGAGACTGGAAGAACTCCACAGTCTCAGCGCCAATACCAGGCCTACCTGACTATGAGAAGTCTTTCCGTCTACCTGATGGAAGAAAGAAGGTCATGCTACTGGAGTCCTGGCACGGATTCACGGGGGAAAACAGAGACTTTTAGGCTGTCTCTCAGCCCGCTTGGATCCAGTTGCAAGATGAGCACCCTCCTGCCTGATGGCAGTATCTGCAGCACACACCTTACTGGACAAGACTGCTGACATCACTCTTGGACAGCCACTGGAAACTCTCACTCCACACGACATCTTGGCAATCCTCAATCAAGCTCAACCAACAATAATCTCCCCACCGACAGACATCTTTGTGGCGTCTCTATCGCCTTTGTCTCACAATGTCACCGTCTCCAGACCTACAGTCCTCAGCCCGGCCACTCTACTCCCACTCCCAAGGGGGGATACAATATGGACTTTTCAGAACAAAAATTTACAGAATTTATCCTCTACTTGGATGACTCCAGATTTGCAGATGATGAAGAAGTCTCCACACAGGAAGTGCAGTGACCAGCAATCAAGAAATCCTGTGGTCCAGAAGTCTGTCACCTAGTGTTAGGGTCTGCGGAACGCACCTAATAGATATAATATAGAGGTGCGTTCGCAGCCCGGGGTCCACCGTGCAGGCGAAGCCCGCTGCTAATAAGATGGCGAAAGTAGCGAACTCTGTTATCCCGCAGAGTCGCTAAAATAAACGCCGTAGCGCGTTGTGGCAGTAAATGCGAACTCTGTTACTCCACAGAGCCGCTAACGGGATGCCACAGCGCTATATGGCGATAGGTACGAACTCACTTAGCTTTAGTGAGCCGCAAAGTAAAACGCTAGGGCGCTGTCTAGCGTCTAAAGCGAACCCTGTTACGTCACAGAGTCGCTCAGAAAAGGTATCGTGTCCTGTAAGGCTCTCAGGTACACGGTAAATTGCTAAGCGAGCATAATACGTGGTCATGCGCTAATGTCCTCACGGGAGTCACCCGCAATCTATGGCGTCTGAACGCCAGACCCTGAATACGGCAATCAACTCCTCACCGGTAATCTAGGGCATCTAGGACACCGACCCTGACCAGCTAGCACACCAAACTCCTCACCGATTAAGTCGGTATTCTAGTGGCTTATTTCAGCCGGGTCCCTAACCACACACACGCATGACCACACTGGCGCATAGCATACAATGGTTGATATTAGCGCATGGCGGCCCAGCCATGCTACCCTTTTATAGCAACAGCTACAGGACCTTCCAGGAACAAAGACCAATGAGAAACCTGTTCCAGAAGACTAGTAGTAACAGGGCCTTCCTGGCGGGCCAATAGGAGCTGCTGCAGTACCTGAGCATGTGACCCCTGATCTCCAATGAGAGATCTCACTCTGGGCATGCTCAGAAGGGAAAATGCAGGACTTTGTCCCAAAGACGTCTGCTCCAGCACTGGCTATAATAGCAGATCCAGGAAAGGCAACAGCAAGTCACTGCCCAGTAGTGGAGTGGGCAAGACGCCTGGACCGACGTCTCTGCTGAGCAGGCTCCACTGCGGCCGGAGATGAATGGGAGACCGCAGCGGGATGGGTTCGAGACTCCCCTTGTGCAGCAGCGGGAAATCGAACCCTAACATTACCCCCCCTCCTAGGGCCCCCCTTCTTTGGGCCTCGCTGCGCTCAAAGGCAGCGATGAGCTGCGGAGCGTGAACATGCTCGGCAGGCTCCCAGGATCTATCCTCAGGCCCATAACCCCTCCAATCCACCAAATAAAATTTTTTGCCTCGTACCACCTTGCACCCAACAATGGCGTTCACCTCATGATCGTCGGTAGATGAATCCAACGTCCCGGCAGATGACTCGGAAAACCGGGAAATGGCCACGGGTTTCAAGAGGGACACGTGAAAGGTGTCAGTGATACCAAGGCGAGGCGGAAGGGCTAGGCGGTAAACTACCGGGTTCACCTGCTCAAGAACTTTAAAGGGGCCCAAAAAGCGAGGTGCCAACTTGGTGGACTCTACCCGTAGCCTGATGTTTCGGGCAGAAAGCCACACTAGGTCACCCGGAGCAAGCGTAGGAGCGAGGCGCCGATGGGCATCGGCCGAAGACCTCATCCTCTCTTTGGAGGCCTGAATGGCATCCTGAGTGCGGTCCCAAATGTCCCGTGCCTCCACAGCCCAGTCTGCCACCCTGGAATCGGCGGAAGACACGGGCATAGGCACTGGTACCCGCGGATGCTGACTGTAGTTCAGGAGGAATGGGGTCTGTCCGGTGGAATCAGCCACAGCATTGTTTAATGCAAACTCAGCCCATGGTAGCAAGGATGCCCAGTCATCCTGCCTGGCTGAGACAAAATGTCGTAGATAGGTGACCAAGGTCTGGTTGGCCCTCTCTACCAACCCATTCGTCTCAGGATGTTACGCTGAAGAGAGTTTTAACTCAATGCTGAGTAGACGACAAAGCTCTCTCCAGAACCGAGACGCAAACTGGGGACCTCGGTCACTGACAATTTTGTCCGGCATGCCGTGTAGACGGAAGACATGCCTAACGAACAACGCTGCCAGAGCCCGTGCAGAAGGTAACCGTGGTAGCGGCACCAGATGCACCATTTTGGAGAAATGGTCGGTGATTACCCAAATGATGGTGCAAACCCCGAGACTTGGGCAAGCCCACCACAAAGTCCATCCCAACCATCTCCCAGGGCCTGTCTGCCACCGGCAAAGGGTAAAGTAACCCAGCTGGCCGTTGTCGTGGAGACTTATTCTTGGCGCAGGAGACACACGCCCGAACATAGTCCCCAACATCACGGACCATATGCGGCCACCAATAAGTCCTCGCCAGCAATTCAGATGTCCTCTTTGCCCCAAAGTGTCCACCAACCCTGGACGAATGTGCCCAAGAGAGTACCTCCGGTCGTAAATTGGTAGGTACAAAAGTCTTGCCTGGGGCACAGACTCTAGTGAAACCGGGGCCACTGTTCTCAGGCTCTCTGTGGGGACAATAAGCCGAGGCTCCTCCACCTCCTCCTCAGAGGACACCACAGAGCGAGAGAGAGCGTCGGCACGAATGTTCTTCTCTCCCGAGAGGAAATGGAGTGTGAAGTTAAACCGGGAGAAGAACAAGGACCATCTGGCCTGGCGAGAATTAAGCCGCTGGGCTGTCTGCAGATACACCAAATTCTTGTGGTCGGTGAAAACTTGGAAGGGAAAGCGGGCCCCCTCCAACAGATGTCTCCACTCAGAGAAAGCCAACTTCATGGCTAGCAACTCCCTATCCCCGATGGAATAATTCCTCTCCGCTGATGTGAAGGTCTTAGAGAAGAAGAAGCAAGGATGCTTCCGACCTTGAGCATCCTTTTGGAAGAGGACTGCTCCAGCACCAACGGATGAGGCATCCACCTCCAATAAAAATGGCTTATCAACATCGGGGCGATGTAGGATGGGAGCGCTAGCAAAATGAGACTTAACAGAAGAGAAAGCCGTGGAGACCTCTTCCGACCACAATTTGGGATTTGCTCCCTTCTTGGTGAGGGCTACCAAGGGAGCTACCAAGGTAGAGAAATGCGGAATGAACTGGCGATAGTAATTAATGAACCCCATAAAGCGCTGCACCGCTTTAAGGGAGTGAGGTTCCTGCCAGTCCATCACAGCCTGTAGTTTGGCCGGATCCATAGCCAATCCCTGGGTTGAGATGATATAACCAAGGAAAGGTAAAGACTCCAGCTCAAACATACATTTCTCCAACTTAGCATAAAGGGAATTAGCCCGTAAGAGGTCGAAGACTCTGCAGACATCTCTCCGGTGGGAGTCAATATCTGGAGAGAAGATGAGTATATCATCCAGATAGACTACGACCGAGGTGGAGAGCATATCCCGGAAGATGTCATTGACAAAGTCTTGGAAAACGGCTGGAGCATTACAGAGCCCAAAGGGCATCACCAGATATTCGTAATGCCCGTCCCTGGTATTGAAAGCCGTCTTCCATTCGCCCCCCTCACGGATGCGAATCAGGTTATACGCACCGCGCAGATCTAACTTAGTGAATACCCTTGCTCCCCGAAGCCTATCAAATAGCTCAGAAATCAAGGGCAACGAGTACTTGTTTTTAACGGTGATGGCGTTAAGACCCCGGTAATCAATACACGGACGCAATTCTCCATTTTTCTTCTGTACGAAGAAAAATCCCGCCCCAGCCGGTGACACCGACTTCCTAATAAACCCTCTTGCCAGGTTCTCCTGAATATATTGCGACATGGCCTCTGTCTCAGGAAGAGAGAGGGGATAGACCCTTCCCCGTGGAGGTTCTGCGCCAGGCAAGAGGTCGATAGGACAGTCATAGGGACGATGAGGTGGAAGAGTCTCCGCAGCCTTCTTGGAGAATACATCTGCATATGACCAGTAGCACTTGGGGAGTGGAGTAAGATCTGCGGGTAACTCAGTCGTGGTAACCTGAACGCAACTCCTGACACATCTGCCTCTACATGCATCACTCCAACCCAGTATCCTACCCGAAGTCCACTCTATATGTGGGGAGTGGAAACGGAGCCAAGGTATACCTAGTAGGATCTCGTCTAATCCCTCGGGAAGGACGAGTAGGGAAATAAGTTCCTGATGGGAAGGAGATACCAACAATGCAAGTGGAACAGTCTGGTGTGTAATTTGTGAGGGCAATGTCGACCCATTCACTACCCGGACAGTCACTGATTTGTCAAGAGCCACCAGAGGTATTGCATGACGGCGAGCAAAGTCAGAGGACATGAAGTTCCCCTCTGCTCCTGAGTCCACGCAAAGGTCGGCGGCGATAGTGGAAGTGCCTACAGTGATTGTCCCTTTAAGTGTCAACTTGGAGGAAAATGCTGCTGTCTCTAGTGAACCTCCTCCCAGGACCACTAGACGCGATCGCTTCCCCGATCGCTGTGGACATTTGTTGGCATAATGTCCTGTCTGCTGGCACACTCTACAGACCACGGATACTCGAGTGTTCCGAGACTTAGATCTCACTCGAGAAATCTCCATGGCCTCAGGGGAATCGGACGCCTGAATGGAAGATTCCAGAGGTCTGGTGAAGGTGGGCGCCAGCCGGAACCTCTGCCTACACTGGGCCCGCTCCAACCTCCGCTCGTTAAAACGAAGGTCGATGCGGGTAGATATGGTAATGAGCTCCTCCAGTGTGGCAGGAATCTCCCTGGTGGACAAGGCGTCCTTCACATGGTCTGCCAGTCCCCTCCAGTACATGGGTATAAGGACTTTATCTGGCCAATCCAGCTCAGAGACCAGAGTCCGAAATTGGACGGCAAACTGGCTGACCATGGATGAACCCTGGGTGATAGTCAACAGTTGAAGAGCCGTATCGTGGGTGACACGAGGTCCTAAAAAGACCTGTTTAAGAGTGTCCAAGAAGAGAGGAGCACTCTGCACCACACGATCATCGCGCTCCCATAACGGCGTTGCCCACTCCAACGCCCTGCTCGACAAAAGGGATATGATAAAACCCACTTTCGCCCGCTCCGTGGGATAACGTGCAGCCAGAAGCTCTAGATGTATGGAGCACTGACTGACGAAACCCCGACATTGTTTACTGTCACCGGTAAACTTGTCTGGAAGTGGGAGGCGGGAAATAGTCGGAGCAGGGTGGCAGAGGACAACCTGGCTGCAGCCACGCTAGCAGCCTGAACAGTGACTGCGGTAACATCCACAGCTGAGGTTGTGCGCTCAAGAGCCGCCAACCTACCCTCCAGCTGCTGGATGTACTGCCTTAGATGCTGGTCATCCGCCATTTTACTAGCCAGACCCTGGCGCTAATATTATGTTAGGGTCTGCGGAACGCACCTAATAGATATAATATAGAGGTGCGTTCGCAGCCCGGAGTCCACCGTGCAGGCGAAGCCCGCTGCTAATAAGATGGCGAAAGTAGCAAACTCTGTTATCCCGCAGAGTCGCTAAAATAAACGCCGTAGCGCGTTGTGGCAGTAAATGCGAACTCTGTTACTCCACAGAGCCGCTAACGGGATGCCACAGCGCTATATGGCGATAGGTAAGAACTCACTTAGCTTTAGTGAGCCGCAAAGTAAAACGCTAGGGCGCTGTCTAGCGTCTAAAGCGAACCCTGTTACGTCACAGAGTCGCTGAGAAAAAGTACCGTGTCCTGTCAGGCTCTCAGGTACACGGTAAATTGCTAAGCGAGCATAATACGTGGTCATGCGCTAATGTCCTCGCGGGAGTCACCAGCAATCTATGGCGTCTGAACGCCAGACCCTGAATACGGCAATCAACTCCTCACCGGTTATGCCGGTAATCTAGGGCATCTAGGACACCGACCCTGACCAGCTAGCACACCAAACTCCTCACCGATTAAGTCGGTATTCTAGTGGCTTATTTCAGCCGGGTCCCTAACCACACACACGCATGACCACACTGGCGCATAGCATACAATGGTTGATATTAGCGCATGGCGGCCCAGCCATGCTACCCTTTTATAGCAACAGCTACAGGACCTTCCAAGAACAAGGACCAATGAGAAACCTGTTCCAGAAGACTAGTAGTAACAGGGCCTTCCTGGCGGGCCAATAGGAGCTGCTGCAGTACCTGAGCATGTGACCCCTGATCTCCAATGAGAGATCTCACTCTGGGCATGCTCAGAAGGGAAAATGCAGGACTTTGTCCCAAAGACGTCTGCTCCAGCACTGGCTATAATAGCAGATCCAGGAAAGGCAACAGCAAGTCACTGCCCAGTAGTGGAGTGGGCAAGACGCCTGGACCGACGTCTCTGCTGAGCAGGCTCCACTGCGGCCGGAGATGAATGGGAGACCGCAGCGGGATGGGTTCGAGACTCCCCTTGTGCAGCAGCGGGAAATCGAACCCTAACACCTAGCCTGTCAGCCCAGGAAGCAGAACTGATAGCCCTGACGAAGGCCTGCCAGATGGCAGAAGGCAAGTCTGCAAACATCTACACCGACTACAGGTGCTCGCATGGCATATCACACGACTTTGGGCCCATCTGGGCTGCAAGGTACTTCATCACAGCAAACTGGACAACCATGAAGCATCATGGAGCCTTCTGGGACCTGCTGGGTGTACTCCAACTTCCAAAATGGTGGCAATTTGAAAAATCAAAAGCGCATGGAAAACTGAGAACAGAAGAGGCGTGAGGCAATAACATGGCGGACATGGCAGACAAAGAAGCGGCCAAAGGAAGACAACATGAGAAGTGGGAGAGGTTGTAGAGCCGTACGGCTACTACATGACGACTGAAGACAAGAAACCTGACAAAAAGACGTCCTGGGATCTGCTCAAGAAGTTGAAAGACCAAGCTCCAAAAGGAGAAGAAGAGCTGAATGAGAAAAAAGCAACACGTGAAGAAGGAAGGCTATCTACAATGGACTCCAAACCCTGCCTACCACAAAGTATGCACCCTATGGTGGTCCAATGGGCACATGGACCCACCCACATATCAAAGACACAGATGAATGATCCGATTGGTGCTTACTGGTTCGCTTCAGGGATCTCCACCCTAACAGCCAAATTAACCAGCAGCTGTCTGACCTTCGGCAAATGCAAGCCTGGACGTGTAGAAGAAAGTCCCCCTGACCTCATCCGGCAAGACCACTCTACCAGCTTCAGAGGATCCAGATAGATCACATCCAGATATCGCCAAGTGAAGGATTCAAATACGCCATTGTGGTCAAAGAAGTATTTTCAAGATGGACAGAAGCATTCCCAGTCAGCAAAGACTACTGCAAAGAAGCTACTTTCGGAAAATAGTGTGCAGATACGGGGTTTCAGAAATGATAGAAAGTGATCAGGGATCCGCATTTCACAGCAAATCTGACACAAGAGATCTGGTTAGCAGTAGGGTCAGATTTAGGCCTACACACTCCTTACCACCCCCAGAGCAGCGGGAAGGTAGAAAGACTAAACGGAACACTTAAGAATAGGATGCTGAAAATTGCCCAAGAGACACGCAAACCATGGCATGAGACACACTCCCAATTGCACTGTTTAAGCGTAAGGCACACTCCCAGAGACCCAGAAAAGCTGTCACCATGCGAAATTTTGTTTGGATCTAGTCCCAAGTTATTCTTCCCTCAGCAGCAGAATATGCAAAATGATATCTTGTTTGCTTATGTAATTGAATTGGTCAAAAACTAATGTCCATTCTTGAGTTTTTCTCTTTACTGCCAGATCCAGACTCAGTGTCTGGTACGCACTCCTTGAAAGCCAGGAGACTGGGTGTTGGTGAAAAAAGTTGGAAATGAGAACACTCGATCCCAGATTTGATGGTCCTGTCCAAGAGCCCCAGATGACACCAACCTCTGTGAAACTAGAGGGAAAGCCTGCTTGGATCCACGTATCGCATTGCAAGGAAGCTCCCGTACCAGAAGAGACACCTAAGCCAAGAAGGATGTCGTGGATGCTGTGACTGACCAGACAGATGACCTACCTGACGAAGAATACACACGTTTTTCTGAACATGCAGTTGAATAAAGAGACTATGATTGCAAACACATGAACCCCTGCTAGGGACAGTCCTCCTGACCGCCCATTTGCGTAAAGTCTGCATCGATGAGGGGTACATGTGTTAGGCATGTGCCAGCCCATCGGCAGCACAAAAGAGTTGCAGCGCTTTGGGACAGGAGCAGGTTTTTAGGGCAAGTGGTATGTAAGGGGGGACTGTCATGGAAATATATATGTATTCCACGTATTCAATGTATATTCTTATATATTCATTTACAGTTAGATAGATCTCACTTGCTAAAAATCCTGTGCTGACACATATCTATGAAAAAGCTGATGCTAGCTATAATCAGTCGTTTAAGACGACCCTGGCCTACATAAATCAGGCTATTGCAAAAGATAGTTCATAGGGACTTTTTACCAAGGATACAGAAACAAGAACAGAGTGTTCGGAAAGATATCTATTGTTTTCTTTACTAGTCATGCAGGAAAGCTGGGGCAAAGAACAATAAACAATAAATCTGCAACTTCAGCCCTTTTATCATAATTATCATAATTATCATACTTATACAAAAACAGCCAATAACCTAGCAGCTTTTAATTGTATGCTAATTGACTAACCAGCCCCTTTTTGTAAACGTATAAAACCTTGAATGGATAATAAACTGGTGGTCTTGACGAACTGTTATACTGACACTTCCGTGTGGACAGTCCCCATTTCGTTCTGAGCGCTCAAAAAGACAATTAGGATAAAATTGGGAGCAGCAACAGCAAACACTGAAGGATAGATTTATCCTAATTAAATTTCCATAACATATAACTCGCGTATAAGCCGAGAGGTGGACTTTCAGCCTTAAGAAATGGGCTGAAAATCTCGACTTATACTCGAGTATATACGGTATTTAGAATTCCTCTGGTTGAAGAGGACCAAATCTGAGACCATTCTGAGTCAGTAAGGGCAGAGCCGATAGACTCCCAGCAAGATGTAAAAGGTTAAATTACACCTGTTTGAGGTGTAGTTGATATGCGAGTAGAGGAGTGAGATGGTACCTGAGGCGTGTGGATTCTGGCGACATCTTTGTTCGAATGGAGTGAACAAATAAGGTGGGTTGGAGTTTCTCAGAAGTGTGGTAATAAAGTTCTTCAATTGTAAATAGCGGAATATTTCTCTAGGAGGGAGTTTGTACTTTTACTTGGAGGTCTGGGAATGGAATAATACCATCAACATTAAATAGGTGGTGGACTCACGTAATCCCTGCGCGATCCAAAGACGTTTTTATGTATTTTTTATGCTAATTTTCGGCTGTGTTTAAAAGTACCAGCAAAATCTGAGATTTCAGAAATCTCATGCACACAAATTATTTTTTGTCATCAGTATTTTGTGCTTTGCATGGCTTTTTGAACATAGAACATGTCACTTCTTTCAGCGTTTTTCACCCACTGAAAGCATGGGCTATGAAAAAAAACAAGTACAGCAGTATGTAAAACCCATTTATTTTTTTAACTTTTCCTAGTTTACCAACTTGTTCTGTCAATTGAAATGGCAGTTGGGATCAGTACAGTTTAATTAGTGATGCGTAAAAAGTAAACATTGACCAACAAAGGCGTGAGATTGAACAATGCCTGTGGCTGACCAAGGTGTGAGATTGAATAATGCCTGAGCAACTCAATGGCAGACCAAAGTGTGAAAGTTAAACAGTGTCCTACAAAAACTCAATGCACTTTCAGTGTCTTAAGGGTATGCCACACTAAACAACATCGCTAACGGGATCGCTAAAAAACGTCACTATTTAGCGATCCCGTTAGCGATGTTGTTGTGTGCGGCATCTGCCAGCGACGAGCTTCCTGCTGTGATCTCGCTCGTCGCTGGAATCGTTCCGGACCCTATTTTCGTCGCTGGCGCCCCGCTGGTAAGTATCTAATCGCTGAGTGTGGCACCTTTTTTAGCGATTTAGCGGTACTTTTGTACCGCTAAAGTCGTTAAGGAGATCGCTAACCGCGATAGCGTCCTAACGACATCGCTAAAATAGGTAGCTACTAGCGATATAGAAACAATCCCGCTAGCGATCTCATTAGTATGCGACGCTAACGAGATCGCTAGCGGGATTGTGTAGTGTGGCAGTACCTTTAGGTAAATTATTCCAGACCAATTCACCTGGCCCAGCTGTTACATTTGTATGTGTATTTTTTTCATGAACATATGTCTTGTATTGGTGAACTGTGTTCTTGCTTCTGTGGTGGAAGAAAAGCTGAACTTTGGGATCCTGAAAAACGCAGCAAAAAACACACCAAAATATTCGTTTTTGACACTGCTTCTTTTATGCCAAAAGTGCAGATTTTTCGGTAGAAAAATCGCAGCAAAAACGCCTAGTGTGAAGCTAAAAGTCCTGCTTCATTTCCTGACAAGGAACAAATGACAATAATGACCCCTGCTGCACTATGGAACTGGAGAGAGTCAAAGTTGAAGTTTGTACATCCTGAAGCACAGACATCAGGGCCTTCCGTAACCCAAGGGATGAAAAGTTATTCTCAGACGCTGCAAGGGGGATAGGAGGAGACCTCATCTTCCTCCCTTCTCTGATAGTTTCCAAAAGTCATTGATTTGAGGTATTTGTCAGCCACTGGGAGATAAATTTTGAGCTCAGGCCTCCTAACTTTCTGGTGTCCTTATCTATCCTGGAGCTTTGGGATCCAACATACTGTTTTCCCTTTCCCCCTGTACTGAGGGAGGGGGTTGACACTATGGAGGATGAAAGGATCTCCTCCTTAAGATTTTCAATTCAGGCAAAGATTTTTTTTCTTGTCTAATGCCTTTTTCCAACAACTCATCCAACACTGGACCAAACATTCTCTTAAGAAGGTTAAAAAACAAAGCTTGATCTTGGACACTACTTCTCTGTTCCACAATTTTAGCCAAAAAGCGCCCACCTTGTTGAGTTTGACACCAATAATCTCGCAGCTACTCTGATTTACTGTAAAGAGACGGTTGCCAGAAATCCAGTGACCTTCTGCAGAAGCAGCAGGAAAACTAACAGATCTTTTCTAGACATGCCCATACTAAGATAATATTCCAGTTTTTCAGGCTCTGGAACATGGATCTTGTTGCACAAGTAGACACAACATTCTTTCTCAGTAAGGCTGCCAAAGTCTTCCAGGATTTCTTCAGCAGACTGACAATTTACCGATCTCTAAGCTATGAAGAATCTTCAAATGGCAAGGTTGTTTTTTTAGCTACTCTAGTCACCTGGCCATCATTCTTTGGTTTTTCAGAGCAACACCTGAATACCGTGTCCTCAAATGGAAAACTGTCCTTTAGTTCACTCAAAGTACCTAACCATCTTTTTGGAAATTCCCATTCATCTAAAACCAGACCCTGATCGCTTTCGTGTATAGGGAACACCATCTTTTTTTCATTTAAGCCTTCTAAACAACTCATCCTAGCCCATCCAAATGTTCTTTATCTCTTCCACTTCCTTAGTACTTCTCAATGCTGCAAGGAGCTTTTCCATGTTGTTGGACAAGAAATAATATTTCTTATTGTTCTGGGTCAGGTTTAGGATCGAGGCCAACTCTCCTTCATCCAGCACTTCCTCAGAGATAGACATATAACCTTCATGCGAGTCAGAATTCAACTCGTCCTCTAAACTAATCTTCCTTTTCTTTGCCCCCGATTACGCCAGAGACAAGGATTGGGAAAAAGAGGCCAATAAAGATTGAGTCTTCTGGTGAACCATCCCCTTTATTTCTTCCATAAAGGAGGCCTGTTCCTCTTTTACAATTCTCTCAGTACAACCCCGAGAGTCGATTCTAATAGGAGAATGAAAGCCTTCTAGCACAGATGGCACATATATAAGCTGAACTTTTATCTTTACATTTTGGTGCAAGATCCTTCTCCCCCAAGAAAACTTACTGGAGCTGGGCTCAGGCTGAGCTCTGCAAATGCTGAGCTAGAAGACAGCACACTCTCTATAACTAAAGGATAGGTCCAACCTTTGGATGTACCCTTCGATTCAGGTCACTTATATCCATGTGACCAGGAGCAAACATGGCATCCTCCCATCAGATGAGGCTCCTTCCTACGGTCTTACTGGTTTAGGCAAGGGAGGCTGTTGTGAATGTTTTAGAAATTAATTCTGAGCAGAAGCTCCCTCTGGTGGTTACAAACAGTACTGAACCATTCAATGAGGATTGGCAATCAGGAATCACAGACTGGCTGGATATAAGGGAGGTTTCCTCCCATCATGGTTGCCGGTGATCAATTGTTCTTGTCTCAACTTTGTTTCCTGGTTCTCTTGGAAGCTTGCTGAGTGTTGACTCTTCTCCTGCTCTCAGATAAGATATTTTCTGTTTTTTGTTTTTGTGCTTGTCATTTGCATATGTAACGAATGGAAGCGGAGGCAGAGGTGTTGAAGTTCACATTCGTATTTATTTTTTAATGTGGAACCTCGAGACCGCGGTCCGGGGGCTCCGAAGGGGGTGTAACTAGTGAGCCCGGGTACCCGTAGTAAGGCCCCTCGAACAGGACCAGAATGGAATACCCGGAGGACACAGGTGCTACCTCCAGTTAGACCCCGGACACGTGGCAGCTGTCCCAGAGGGACCAAAAGGTAAACAGGTATATACAGAGTCCGTGGAGGGTTCTTGACGGAGAAGGGTAAGGTCCTGGTCCAGAATGGATTTAAGTAGGCTGGCTCCAGTGACCTTGTCACGGTCCACAGGTACGGATGGCTGATGGCGGAACGGGATGACACTTGCGCCAGTAATAGCCGAGATTGTCCAGATATCCAGATACAGGTTAGCAATGATCTGAGGAGACAAACAGTGTAAGCGAAGCACAGAGACTGCAGACGCAGCGCAGACAGATCAGGAACAGAACCGGATGTAGCAATGATAGAACACATTGCTCCGGCACTCCCCTAATGGTGGAGTGACCAGATATAGTACTGAGTGCGCAGCCATTGGTTAATTAGCAATTTCAAAAGATGCACGATGCCCCTTTAAGAGAGGCGGTGGGCGCGGCCTCGCGTCCTAAGCAGACTGTCTGGAGGCCTGCCAGCAGCGTGCCAGGAAGTGGAGGAGGACACAGGACGCCGGGGAACAGATGGGACAGGAGACCCCAGCCCACGCACAGACTGCCGCAGAGGGACAGCCCGAGGAACAGGTGAGTGAGCAGAACGGAGTGCAGGGCCAGCGCTGAGACCGGGTGTAACAGTATCCCCCTCTTTACTCCCCCTCTTTTTCAAGCCTGCGTGAAATCTTTTAAGAAGAAGAGGAGCCTGGATGTTCTCTTTAGGCTCCCAAGACCTCTCTTCAGGACCAAAACCCCTCCAGTCCACCAGGTAAAGATCCTACCTCTTACTCTCTTAGAGGCCAAGATATGTTTTACCTCAAAAACATCATCCTCAGAGACCGGATCAGGAGTGGTACCCGGGTCCTTAAAGAAGGAACTCAACACTACTGGTTTGAGGAGGGAAACATGAAAGGAGTTAGGTACTCTTAGAGAATTAGGCAATTTCATTTTATAAGAGACCGGGTTGATTTGTCTCAAAACTTCAAAGGGACCAATGAAACGGGGACCCAATTTGTATGATGGTAACTTCAGACGGATGTACTTGGAGGAGAGCCATACCTTGTCTCCTGGACGAAAGATGGGAGCCTCCAAACGTCTTTTGTCCGCATGCGTTTTCATACGTTGAGAAGCTTTCTCCAAAGCCGACCTGGTCTCTCTCCAAATGTCCGAGAAATTCTTTGACAAGGTATCGACTGCCGGAACATCAGACAATCCCGAGACAGGAAGAGGAATTCCGGGTTGCAGTCCAAACACAATCTGAAAGGGAGACTTTCCAGAAGATTCACTTACTTGATTGTTGTAGGAGAATTCCGCCCAGGGCAGTAATTCTACCCAGTCATTATGATGAGCGTTGACGAAGTGACGCAGGTATCCAGCCAGGATTTGATTGATCCTCTCCACTTGCCCATTAGACTGGGGATGATATGCAGAAGAAAAATCTAGTTCAATTTTTACCATTTTACAGAGTCCTCTCCAGAACTTAGAGGTGAACTGGATGCCCCTGTCGGACACGATGTGGAGAGGAAATCCATGAAGACGGAAGATGTGCTGAATGAAGTGAGTGGCCAGTTCTGGAGCAGACGGGAGGCCAGATAGCGGAACGAAATGAGCCATTTTAGAGAAGCGGTCCACCACAACCCATACCACTGAGCAGCCAGAAGAGATGGGAAGATCCGTGATGAAATCCATCGCGATGTGCTGCCAGGGAGCGGACGGAGTCGGAAGAGGCAGAAGCCTGCCGGCTGGTAGATGTTTAACAGTTTTGTTACGGGCACATGAAGGACATGCTGCGACGAACTCCTGGATATCCTTGACCATGGTAGGCCACCAGTAATACTGGGAGATGAGTTGCTGCGTCTTTCTCTGACCAGCATGGCCAGCCAACTTAGAAGAATGACCCCAGCGCAGAACACGACTACGATCAGAGACGGACACGAAAGTCTTCCCAGGAGGAAGCCGGGCCAGATCAGTAGAGGCAACAGAGACTAACTTAGAAGGTTCAATAATGTTCTGAGTTCCTCCTCCAGTTCAGGAGGCAAGAAGGCTCTAGAGAGTGCGTCTGCCTTGATGTTCTTGTCAGCTGGACGGAAATGAAGTACAAAATTGAAACGAGCAAAAAATAATGCCCAACGGGCCTGACGAGGATTCAGTCTTAAAGCAGATTGGAGATAGGCAAGGTTTTTATGGTCGGTGAATATGATTACCTGGTGATGAGCTCCTTCAAGAAGATGTCTCCATTCTTGCAGAGCCAATTTGATGGCCAACAGTTCGCGATCACCGACAGAGTAATTCCTTTCTGCAGGAGAAAAAACCTTGGAAAAAAAACCACACGAGATCATCCGCCCGGTAGACGACTTCTGGGTCAGAACAGCTCCTGCACCTATGGAAGAAGCGTCAACTTCAAGAAAAAATTGCTCACTTGAATTAGGACGATGGAGAACGGGTGCGGAAGCGAAGGCTTTTTTGAGAGAAACAAAGGCCTCTTCTGCCTCGGAGGACCATTCCTTAGAGTTTACACCTTTCCGGGTTAAGGCTGTGATTGGAGCCACTCGGGTGGAAAAGTGTGGAATGAATTGCCGGTAGTAATTGGCGAATCCGAGGAACCTTTGTATGGCTTTTAGCCCAGACGGACGAGGCCAGTTGAGAACTGCAGACAACTTCTCCGGATCCATCTTTAATCCTGTGGAAGATACAATGTACCCAAGGAAAGGCAAAGAAGACTGCTCAAAGAGGCATTTCTCATATTTGGCATAGAGCCTGTTCTCTCTCAGTCTTTGTAAGACCAGGCGTACTTGCCTCCGGTGTGACGTCAAGTCAGCAGAAAAAATCAAAATGTCGTCCAGGTAAACCACGACACAAGTATATAGCAAGTCCCTGAAAATGTCATTAACAAATTCCTGAAAAACCGCAGGTGCATTGCTTAGGCCGAATGGCATTACCAGATATTCATAGTGGCCGTCACGGGTGTTGAAGGCTGTTTTCCATTCGTCTCCCTCTCTGATTCGGATCAGGTTGTAGGCCCCTCTGAGGTCCAATTTGGTGAAGATCTTGGCCCCTCGGAGACGATCAAACAGCTCTGAAATAAGAGGTAATGGATACCTGTTTTTTACCGTGATTTGATTTAGACCCCGATAGTCAATGCAGGGCCACAAGGACCCGTCCTTTTTCTTCACAAAGAAGAATCCAGCTCCTGCCGGTGACGATGACTTCCGGTAAATCCTCTAGCCAGATTCTCTTGAATGTAGTCCGACATGGCCTGAGTCTCTGCCTGTGAAAGGGGATAAACTCTCCCGCGAGGGGTGATGCTCCTGGAAGAAGCTCTATCTGACAGTCATACGACCTGTGTGGAGGTAGTCTCTCAGCCTCCTTTTTCCCAAAGACGTCAGAGAAGGACCAATAGGCGGAAGGCAACCCTGGCAGGGTATCAGGCTGGACTGGAGGCGAAACAGGTTGAATCCGGGTTAAGCAACGATTCATGCAGGTATCTCCCCAACGCAGAACTTCTCCAGTTTTCCAATTAAGGACTGGTTCATGCATCTGGAGCCAAGGTAAACCTAGAAGCATGGGATGGGATAAACCGGGATATACATAAAATTGCATTCGTTCAGTATGCATTAGACCTACCCGGAGTTCCACAAACTCGGTTTGAAACTGGACGGGCTCGGTCAGCGGTTTGCCATCCACGGCGGACACCTGTAACGGATCAGGAAGACGCTGGACTGGTAAGCGGTAATGATCCACAACCGCCTGCTGGATGAAGTTCCCTGCAGCTCCAGAATCCAATAGACAATGTTCGGAGAACTTCACTGCTCCACAAGACACGGTGACTGAGATGCGTAAAGAGGGAGAGGACTGTTCACTACCTAGGTTGGCCCCTCCTACCGGACCTAGGCACTGGAGTTTCCCGACTTTTTGGGACAGAAATGGATCAAATGTTCAGAACTACCGCAGTAGTAACAACTTCCCTCCTTGCGACGTGCCTCCCGGCGGCGGGTGGCCAAACTTACATGGTCCACCTCCATGGCCTCAGAGGCGGAGGGCGAAGTACCTGGTTTGTACAAACTAGAGTCCAAGTGGTAGGACCTTTTGTCCCGCTTGATCTCCATGGAGCGCTCCTGGAAACGCAGGTCAATTCGGGTTGCCAAGGATATTATCTCTTCCAAGAGGGTAGGTCAGTCCCGTCCCGCCAGCTCATCCTTGATTCTTCCGGATAGGCCTTCCCAGAAGTTAGCAACCAGGGCCTCATTGTTCCACGATAATTCAGACGAGAGGGTGCAGAATTTAACAGCATACTGAGCTACCGTGAGAGTACCTTGGCGCAGGCGGAGCAGAGCTGATGCAGTCGAAGTGGTGCGACCAGGTTCATCGAACGTCCTGCGAAAAGCCTCTAGGAAAGATTGAAGATCGTTAACCAGCGGATCCCCTCTCTCCCATAGCGGGTTTAGCCAGGCGAGGGCCTCTCTCCCAGGTGTGACATGATGAAGCCCACCTTGGCTCGGTCAGAAGCAAACATATGCCCCAAGATTTTCGAATTGTAGAGTGCACTGATTGAGGAAACCCCGACACAGAGTAGGATCACCCTGGAAACGGGTAGGAGCCGCCAGGCGGGGACCTTTACTTGCCATGGGAACTGGTACCTGAGTATTGATAGAAGAGTCAGGTGCAGACGAGGACCCCAAGGAATCCATGCGGGTAGACAAGCTGCGTAGATAACGAAAAAATAGGAACAGCATCCAATCCAGGTGAAGTATAACAAGTCTTTATTCAGCCACCATAAAATACGACGTTTCGGCCATTTTCAGGCCTTTATCAAGTATGATAAGTCGTGATCTTGTCCTGTTGAACTCCTAAACGGGCCACCTCCTGGCACAGATCCGTGGTCGGAGGTCTCTGGGATCCAGCGGGTTCCATGGCCGGAGCAATCTGTAACGAATGGAAGCGGAGGCAGAGGTGTTGAAGTTCACATTCGTATTTATTTTTTAATGTGGAACCTTGAGACCGCGGTCCGGGGGGCTCCGAAGGGGGCGTAACTAGTGAGCCCCGGGTACCCGTAGTAAGGCCCCTCGAACAGGACCAGAATGGAATACCCGGAGGACACAGGTGCTACCTCCAGTTAGACCCCGGACACGTGGCAGCTGTCCCAGAGGGACCAAAAGGTAAACAGGTATATACAGAGTCCGTGGAGGGTTCTTGACGGAGAAGGGTAAGGTCCTGGTCCAGAATGGATGGAAGTAGGCTGGCTTCAGTGACCTTGTCACGGTCCACGGGTACGGATGGCTGATGGCGGAACGGGATGACACTTGCGCCAGTAATAGCCGAGATTGTCCAGATATCCAGATACAGGTTAGCAATGATCTGAGGAGACAAACAGTGTAAGCGAAGCACAGAGACTGCAGACGCAGCGCAGACAGATCAGGAACAGAACCGGATGTAGCAATGATAGAACACTTGCTCCGGCACTCCCCTAATGGTGGAGTGACCAGATATAGTACTGAGTGCGCAGCCATTGGTTAATTAGCAATTTCAAAAGATGCATGCTGCCCCTTTAAGAGAGGCGGTGGGCGCGGCCTCGCGTCCTAAGCAGACTGTCTGGAGGCCTGCCAGCAGCGTGCCAGGAAGTGGAGGAGGACACAGGACGCCGGGGAACAGATGGGACAGGAGACCCCAGCCCACGCACAGACTGCCGCAGAGGGACAGCCCGAGGAACAGGTGAGTGAGCAGAACGGAGTGCAGGGCCAGCACTGGGACCGGGTGTAACAGCATATTTCTCTGCATTTCTGTGAGGTTGGCCAGGTTCCCCTCCCCGGGGGGCTTGGGCTCCTCTCGGTTCCTCTGGAGCCACTGTTGTTTGTTCATTTGCCTTTTCCAGTTTTTTCAGTGGCTGCGGCTTAGTTTTGTTACACCAGAGAACTAATTTAGGTGGTAGAGGTCGTGTGATCTCAGGTGTTTTTGCAATTAGTAGCGTTGTTTTTTTTTAGGGTTTTTTTGGATTGCAGTAAGTATCCTTCCTATCCTTTTCTGTCTAGGCAGATTGGGTCCCAGCGTTTGCTCATACTATTTTCTGTCTGTGTCTGTATTTCCTCTTGTCTAACCGCCATTACATGTTTGGGGGTTTCCTATGTTCTTTGGGATCTGCTCCGGGGCAGATAGCTTTCCTCTTTCTATCTTTAGGTGTAGTTAACCTCTCAGGCTGTAACGAGGCATCTAGGACCAACGTAGGAACGCTCCACGGCTGCCTTTAGTTGAGGTGGTTAGTCAGGGTACTGCAATCCAGTAGATTCCAACCTCTCTGGTGTATTGCCGTTTTTGTCTGCTCTCCTCAGCTACCAAAACATAACAGTATCACCGGCCCAACTGAAAATTACATGGTACTCACAGAAGGGAAAAATAGTGTGGAAACTGTTGTGAATGGACTTGAAATGAGTTCTGAGCAGAGGCTCCCTCTGGTGGTTACAAGCGGTACTGGACTGTCCAGTGAAGATTGTGAGGAGTGGGAATCAGGTGTTACTGACTGGTTTCTTATATAAGGGAGTCGCCTTCCCATCAGGGTTGCCGGTGATCAATTGTTCTGGTCTCACTCCATGATTCCTGTTTCCCTTGTAGCCTGCTGTGTCGTGTCTGCATCTCCTGCTAACAGATAAGACATTTTCTTCTTTTTGTTTTTGTGCTTTATTTTTGCATTTTGTCCTGCACTTCTGTGGGGGCCTTCAGGGTCCCCTCCGGGGGCTTTTGCCCTCTCAGTTTGGTTCAGCCACTGATGTTTGTACTTTTGCTTATTCCAGTTTCTTCAGTGGCTGCTGTTTTGATTTTGTTACACCAGAGAACTAATTTAGGTGGTAGAGGTCGTGTGATCTCAGGTGTTTTTGAAATTAGTAGAGTTGGTGCTTTGCAGGGTTTTTTGGGATTGCAGTAAGTACCCTTCCTATCCTTTTCTATTTAGTTAGTTTGGGCCCCAACGTTTGTTCATACTATTTTCTGTCTGTGTCAGTATTTCTTCTTGTCTAGCAGCCATTACATGTTTGGGGGCTTTCTATGTTTTTTGGGGATCTGCTCCGGGGCAGATAGCTTTCCTATTTCTATCTTTAGGTGTAGTTAGTTTCTCAGGCTGTGACGAGGCGTCTAGGACCAACATAGGAACGCTCCACGGCTGCCTCTAGTTGTGGTGGTTAGTCAGGGTACTGCAATCTCATAGATTCCAACTGCTCTGGTGTATTGCCTTTTTTACCTGCACTCCTCAGTTACCGAAACATAACAGTATCACCGGCCAAAAATTTAAAGTTGTATGGTACTCACAGAAGGGAAAAATATTGTGAAAGAAAAAACGGTTGTCAGAGATGTCAGAGATATTTTTCTGTTTGTTGCATTTTTTTTTTCCCTCTGTATCTCTGGTTGCTGGGGAGGATTTTTTCTCTCAATGGAGTTTGCACAGTTGTCTGGCCGTGTGGATCAGCTTGCCACTGAGGTTCGGAGTATTGCTGCATATCTTGCTAGGTTGCCTGTTGTGGAACCTAGGATTCCCATGCCAGATTTGTTTTTGGGGGATCGAGCTAAGTTTCAGAATTTCAAAAATAATTGTAAATTGTTTTTTGCCTTAAAATCTAAGTCCTCAGGGAACGCAGCGCAGCAGGTTCAAATTGTCATCTCTCTCCTGCGCGGCGATCCTCAGGATTGGGCTTTTTCCCTGACACCTGGGGATCCTGTTTTGAGTGATGTTGATGCATTTTTTCAGGCTTTGGGTTATTGTACGATGAGTCTAATGTCACTGATCAAGCTGAAAAAGCCTTGTTGGCATTAAATCAGGGGCTTGATGACGCTGAGTTATACTGTCAGAGATTCCGTAGGTGGGCAGTCCTGACCAAGTGGAATGACGACGCTTTGGGGCCCTTTTTCGGAAGGGTCTGTCAGATAATGTAAAGGATGTTATGGTGGGATTCCCTGTCCCCTCTGTTCTCAATGATTCTATGTCATTAGCGATTCAAATTGACAGACGTTTGTGTGAGCGGAGAAGTATGCGTGGAATAGTGTTGCCTTGTGAACCTGCTTCTGAATCCATGCAGTGTGATAGAGTGGTGTCTGGGGCACAGCGTCATGAGTTTCGAAAGCGCAATGGGTTATGTTTCTACTGTGGTAATGCCTCTCATGCTATTTCAGTCTGCCCTAAACGGGGAAGACGTTTTGCACGCTCAGTTGTCTTGGGTAGTGTTCAGACTAAGTTTTTATTAACTGTCACTCTGATATGCTCTCTCATTTTCTGCTCAGGCTTTCGTTGATTCTGGAGCAGCTATTAACCTGATGGATTATGATTTTGCTAAACGTTGTGGGTTTCCCTTGATACCCCTACAAAAGTCTATTCCCTACTGGGGATTGATTCTACCCCTTTGGCTGAGAATAAACCTCAGTTCTCTACTCAGGTGATAATGAGGGTTGAACCTGATCATCAGGAGTGCTGCAAATTTTTGGTTCTGTATAATCTGCATGATATTATCGTACTGGGTTTCCCTTGGTTGCAGTCTCATAATCCTGTTTTGGATAGGAAAACTGTGTCTGTAACCAGTTGGGGCTGCCAATGTGTTAATACCAACACTCCTGTTTTTTCTGCCTCCCCCCAGGCTCAGGATGTTCCTGACTTTTTGATTGATTTTTCTGATGTGTTTAGCGAAAGTAAATCTGCATCCTTGCCTCCCCATAGGAGCTATGACTGCGCTATTGAATTAGTGCCTGGTAGTAAATTCCCTAAAGGTCGCCTTTTTAACTTGTCTGTACCTGAACATGACGCTATGCGGTCTTATATCAAGGAGTCATTGGAGAAGGGTAATATCAGACCATCCTCTTCACCCTTAGGTGCCGGTTTTTTCTTTGTGGCCAAAAAGGATGGTTCATTAAGGCCGTGTATTGATTATCGTCTTTTGAACAATATTACTGTGAAATATCAATATCCGTTACCCTTGATTTCTGACCTGTTTTCCAGGGTGAAAAATGCTACTTGGTTTACCAAGCTTGACCTCAGGGGAGCATATAACCTTATTCGCATTAAGCACGAGGATGAATGGAAGACGGCGTTTAATACCCCAGAGGGGCATTTTGAGTACGCTCCTTCCGTCTTCCAGTCCTTCATGAATGACATTTTCAGGGATTTTGTGGATAAATTTCTGATTATTTATTTGGATGATATCATGATTTTTTCCAATGACTGGAACTCTCATGTGAAACATGTTCAGACTGTGTTCCAGATTTTGAGAGAGAAAGCTCTTTATGTGAAGGGATCAAAGTGTCTTTTTGGCGTACAGAGGATCTCATTTTTGGGATTCAATTTGTCTCCATCTGTTATTGAAATGGACCCGGTCAAGGTTCAGGCCATCTGTGATTGGGACCAACCTACTTCATTAAAGGTTCTGCAGAGATTCTTGGGTTTTGCCAATTTTTATCGTAAATTTATTGGTAATCTCTCTGTTATTGTTAAACCATTGACTGATTTGACCAAAAAGGGTTCTGATGTGGTGAATTGGCCTCCTGAGGCAGTCTCTGCGTTTCAGGAACTTAAACAGAGATTCACTTCTGCTCCTGTTCTACGGCAGCCTGATGTTTCTCTGCCATTTCAGGTGGAGGTTGATGCCTCTGAAATTGGGGCAGGTGCCGTTTTGTCCCAAAGAGATCCTGAGACCTCTAAAAGTAACCCTTGTGCTTTTTTCTCTCGAAAATTTTCTCCAACTGAACGTAATTATGATGTGGGTAATCGGGAGTTATTGGCCATGAAGTGGGCTTTTGAAGAGTGGAGACATTGGCTGGAGGGAGCCAAACATCAGGTGGTGGTCCTCACGGACCATAAGAATCTGGTTTATCTGGAATCAGCCAAGCGACTTAATCCTAGACAGGCCAGGTGGGCCTTGTTTTTCACACGTTTTAATTTTGTGGATTCCTTTCTTCCTGGCACTAAGAATGTTAAGGCGGATGCCCTCTCGAGGAGTTTCCTTGCGGACTCTCCTGAGTTATCTGATCCTGCTGTTATTTTGAAAGAGGGTGTAGTTCTTTCCACCATCTCGCCCAATTTGAGACTGGCTCTGGAAGGGTGTCAGGAGGATAAACCCGAGCACTGCCCTGTTGGGAAATTGTTCGTCCCAGACCAGTGGAAGAAGAGTGTGATGTCTGAGATTCATTGTTCAGCGTTGGCCGGTCATCCCGGAATTTTTGGTACCAGAGACTTGGTGAGTCGGTCCTTTTGGTGGCCTACTTTGTCTCGTGACGTCAGGGAGTTTGTGCAGTTCTGTGGGACTTGCTCTCGCTCCAAGCCTTGCTCTCGCTCTAGTGGTTTGTTGATACCATTGCCTGTGCCCAAGAGACCATGGACCCATATCTCTATGGATTTTATTTCCGACCTCCCTGTTTCTCAGAGAATGACCGTTATCTGGGTGATTTGTGATAGGTGTTCCAAGATGATACATCTTGTGCCATTACCTAAGTTGCCTTCCTCCTCCGAATTGGTGCCTTTGTTCCTTCAGCACCTGGTTCGGTTACACGGCATTTCTGAGAACATTGTGTCTGACAGAGGAGTCCAGTTTGTTTCCAGATTTTGGAGGACTTTTTGTTCTAAACTTGGTGTTCAATTGTCCTTCTCCTCTGCTTTTCATCCTCAGACCAATGGACAAACTGAGAGAACAAACCAGACATTGGAGACTTATCTGAGATGCTTTGTGCCTGCTGATCAAGATGACTGGGTCTCTTTTTTGCCTTTGGCTGAGTTTGCTCTTAATAATAGGGCAAGCTCTGCCACTTTGATGTCTCCATTTTTCTGCAATTTTGGGTTTCACCCTCGATTTTCTTCGGGACAGACGGAGGCTTCTGTCTGTCCGGGTGTTGACTCTGTTGTGGAGCGTATGCAGCAGATTTGGGACCAGGTAGTGGAGAGGTCATCCCTCTCTCAGGAGAAGGCCCAGCGGTTTGCCAACAAGCATAGTACTGATGGTCTACGGTTAAAAGTGGGGGACTTGGTCTGGTTGTCCTCAAGAAATATCCCTATGAGAGTTACATCTCCTAAGTTTAAGCCTAGGTTCATTGGACCTTATAAGATCATGGAGATTCTTAATCCTGTTTCCTTTCGTTTACTTCTTCCAGGGACATTTAAGATCCATAACGTGTTCCACAAGTCCTTATTGAAGAGGTTTGTCGAGCCAGTGGTTCCTATGGCTGCGCCCCCTGACCCTGTTTTGGTTGAGGGCAATCTGGAGTATGTGGTTGAGAAAATATTGGATTCTCATTTTTCTAGATGGAAACTCCAATATTTGGTTAAGTGGAGAGTTTTTGGTCAGAAAGACAATTCTTGGGTGTTTGCTTCGGACATCCATGCTAGGAGACTGATCCGTGCGTATCACAGAGCTCATCCTGACCTACCTGGTTGCACAAATGAGGGTTCGGTGACCCCTCCTCAAGGGGGGGTACTGTTGTGAATGTTTTAGAAATGAATTCTGAGCAGAAGCTCCCTCTGGTGGTTATAAACAGTACTGAACCATTCAATGAGGATTGGCAATCAGGAATCACAGACTGGCTGGATATAAGGGAGGTTTTCTCCCATCATGGTTGCCGGTGATCAATTGTTCTTGTCTCAACTTTGTTTCCTGGTTCTCTTGGAAGCTTGCTGAGTCTTGCCTCTTCTCCTGCTCTCAGATAAGATATTTTCTGTTTTTTGTTTTTGTGCTTGCCATTTGCATATTTCTCTGCATTTCTGTGAGGTTGGCCAGGTTCCCCTCCCCGGGGGGCTTGGGCTCCTCTCGGTTCCTCTCGAGCCACTGTTGTTTGTTCATTTGCCTTTTCCAGTTTTTTCAGTGGCTGCGGCTTAGTTTTGTTACACCAGAGAACTAATTTAGCTGGTAGAGGTCGTGTAATCTCAGGTGTTTTTGCAATTAGTAGCGTTGTTTTTTTTTAGTTTTTTTTTGGATTGCAGTAAGTATCCTTCCTATCCTTTTCTGTCTAGGCAGATTGGGCCCCAGCGTTTGCTCATACTATTTTCTGTCTGTGTCTGTATTTCCTCTTGTCTAACTGCCATTACATTTTTGGGGGCTTCCTATGTTCTTTGGGGATCTGCTCCGGGGCAGATAGCTTTCCTCTTTCTATCTTTAGGTGTAGTTTAGTTAACCTCTCGGGCTGTGACGAGGCGTCTAGGACCAACATAGGAACGCTCCACGGCTGCCTTTAGTTGAGGTGGTTAGTCAGGGTACTGCAATCCAGTAGATTCCAACCTCTCTGGTGTATTGCCGTTTTTGCCTGCTCTCCTCAGCTACCAAAACATATCAGGAAGCCCCATAACAAACACTGACACAGGCCTTTCAAATAGACACCAATAAATCATCCATAAAAACTCCAGAGATTGCCTCCATGAAAGCATTGAGTTCAGACATACGTTTCATCTTGGAAAGCAGCCGGAAGTGACGCCAAAGCAAGAGAGACCGTGTCTGATGTCACTTCTAGTACTCGCACACCAGATCATGGAGAGAGTAGTAAGGCTGGGGAAGTTCAGGAAGGCCCCTAGCCTGAAACCATTCTGCTTTACCTGGAGGCACACGAAGAATGGCGAGGTGCTGCACGAGAGAGGGGAAGGCATTCGTGATTGTGTCTCAGCTGCCCAGTCTGCAAAAATAAAGGTATTAAAAGCAGTCTCTATTGCTGGCCACCGAGTAATACAAGATGACCTTCTCATGCCCAATAGGGACAGGAAAACTGCTGGAGATAGGAAGGTGAGACTATTTGACTTGTTTGCATCTATTAAATCCATTACCTTGGCACATTCAGTTTGGTGCAGATATCACTCCAGTGGTGGATGCACGTATATTCTATGCTAGATAGCTGGTGCTGAGGAGACCAACCTGTTTGAAAAAAAACAAAAACATCAGCAGGTGAATTGAACAGGCTGGGGTAAAGAAGCAGCAGGTTAAGGAGATGAGGGGGACAGCGCTTCTTCTCCTGGTCGCCCCCTGAGGAATGACCAAGCCCAAAAGGTTCCTTGACTAGTTGTGGGTTCTCAAACAACTGCATATCGATACACCAACTTGGCAGCCTCCTCAGATGAAGCAGGTTCACGATCCATTACCCATTCTTTCATGTCCGATGGGAATAATTAAAGGAATTGCTCCTAAATTATCAGATCTTTCAGTCCATGAAAGCTGGTGGGTTTCAGTTGTCCAATCCACTGTTGGAAAGTAGTGGATAGTTGAGAAATAAGACCACGGTAGGTCTCACAGGTGCTATGTTTTAAGTCTCAGAACATTTGTTAATGTGACTAGGGGGGTAAAGTTCAAGAGTCGAAGCAGCGCACTTTTAATCTTCACTTAATCTTGAACCTGCTCAGGAGTTAGATCAACAAAAGTTTCTACACACTTTTACCTCCCTCTTGGGACCAGCCCTTGGGTGGGCAAAGAAGAGAAGCTCACAATCTAGCCCCTTAAACATCTAGTACATTTAACTCAAGAGTATGAAGATCAATGAAGTCCTGTCCTCTGGACAGCCTGCAGGACTGTGTATTAGGGAAGCCCCCTGCAGAGAAGACCAAAAGCACACATGCTCCCCCCCTCCCCCAAGATGCAGGACAGGGAATGTTAATGGAGGGCCTGATTGTGTTATGGTCCATGTATGCAAACTGGTGGTGGCACACAGATACACATAGTATTCAATACAGTAGGGAGGCAGAAATATCAACATATCTTCAATTCATTTGACCCCCAAGAAATGACCAACATCCATGATTGCCAACATCCGTAAATTTATGAACACTCTGTAGAATTTCGGTGCTATTCTCTGCCGTCCGTAACGTCTGACGGAAAAAAAAGCACCATCGGTGAATTCCCCCCCCCCCACATGCACTAAAAAAACTGCCATGCGCAGTACAAACAGGACCCATCTTGGAAGAAGATGCCTTGTCTTTAATTCTGGCATTGTCTTGCCCGGGGTGAGGCCAGTGTGTAAGTAAAGACCCAGGGTGAGAGTTGGCAGAGTCACACATATGCCTGGGCATCGCTACTTTAGACGCGCTTCTGATGAATATCTAGGGGGAGAAAACACTTCATTCTGCCGTCTCCAGCGTTAGCACATAGAGAGAGCACTGTACACAGGGAAGGACGCTTGCCTCACCCATGCAGGGCACCACTGACGCAGGAGACACCCTGGCAGGTAAAAAGGTGTACTGGGCAGAGAGAGCTTATTCCTATAGAGAAAACTGTAGAAAAACATCAGAAAAAAAATCAGACTCCTCATCTAGGAAGCATTGTACATTTTTGCAAGAATGACACAGAATTAAAAAAAAAAAAAAAAAAAAACCCAAGCACCAAATGTGAAGAAAAATGGCACAAGGGCAGTGTGTTTAATATCCCATTACTGTCTTTTTACTGCACAGCACCACTTGTCCTATCCTGTAATGTAATTCTAAGTATTGTACCCCCTCTGGCTCCTATTCTGGGCATTTTGGGGTGTGGTCTTTAGGGGGGTGTGTGAAACGTCCATTAAAATTTTAGGCCGTCTGTGAATTTTAGTTGAGAATTTATTTTTTTTTGAGCTTGGCAACCCTGCCAACATCTACTATTATTTCCCATTATGGAAATTCTAGTTCCATATGCAATTATTCATTTTCCATGAAAGTCTAATTGAATGGGATGATCGGGGTGGCACATTGGGACAGTCAAGACAAAAACTGACGCATTTCTGTTAAAGGTACTTTTTTTCCTATAGAGTTTTTACTGCACTACATACATCTATTCTATTATTTCTAAACACTGTTTTTCTGTGATTACTTTGTATCTTCGTACATACTGCACCCACACACACAAATGATACACCATTTGAAAGGTAAACTTGCCCCCTTCAGCAAAAAAAAAATAGCCAAACAAACCACACATCCACGATTTGATCACAAAATACAGTTTAAACATTAATTTTCATAAACCTGCTGTAAGGAAAAATGACCTGCAGGTGGCACCACACTACCCAAAGCACACTACCACAAAGAGCTTACAGACATCACAAACAAATCCAAACATTTGCCTTGGGGTCTTTCCAGAATGCTTAAGTGCTTGCCCAGCCTATTTCAGGCACATTGGAGGATTGCACACTTCACTGCAGGTGAGTCACAACATGCAAACACATTTGTAAACATGCACTGCTTTTTCACTGATTACTTCGCCCCACACACACAAAGGGTGAGTCACATATGCAAACACATTTGTATACATGCACTGCTTTTTCACTGATTACTTCGCCCCACACATACAAATGATACACCATTTAAACGGTAAATTTGCTCCTTTCAACAAGAAAAGTGCCAAACAAACCACACATTTACGATTTTATCACTAAATACAGTTTAAACATTCATCTTCATAAACCTGCAGAAAGAAACAATGACCTGCAGGTGGTACCTCAACCGGAAGATATTTTGTGTCTTCTGCTTATCAAACCAATTTATTGTATTACCAATCTACATATATAAATACCTGTCTGTGTTCATCATCTCATGAAATACATTCACATTTAACCAGCTTGCTTTTTCTGAAATTGCCTGTGCCCCCAACGATCATTGAGGGAAAATTTCGCACAGGCCAAGCTAGTACTATATAGCTTTCATTTGCAATTTTATCGTGATGGACTTAAATTTATCAAGTCATTATCCAGAAAGAATTTTTTTTTTTACACAAATGAAAGAAAACCAAACAAAGCATGTATACCTTTTTTATAGTACAAATGCTTGTATGAACACATCTCCATTTTTGTGTAGTGTTATATACCCATAATTAAGAACATTACCTTTATTAATCAATTACAAATACAATTTCGGTGTGTGTATTAGGGCGCCGTCACACATAGCGACACACCAGCGATCCCGACAACGATATGCACTTGTAAGGATCGCTGGTGTGTCGCTACATGATCGCTGGTGAGATGCCAAACAGGCAGCTCAGGCAGCGAACAGGACAGCAACACTGCGGGTAACGTCGCTTAGTTACCCGCAGTGTACGTTGAATACCAGCCCGCTGGTGCAGGGAGCAGGTAACCAAGGTACACATCGGGTTTACAGGCGCTGCGCGACGCCTGGAAACCCGATGTGTACCTTGGTTACCAGCTCCCTGCAGCAGCGCGCTGGTATCCAATGAACACATCGGGTTTCCAGGCGCCGCCCGGCACCTGGAAACCCGATGTGTACCTTGGTTACCAGCTGATCGCTGGTCTCCTGCCTGCCACACGCAGTGATGCGTGCTGGTCAGAGGGAGACCAACGATCAAAAAAATGTCCAGGACATACAGCGACGATCAGCGATACCCAGCAGGGAGGCTGATCGTCGCTGAATGTCACACACAGCGATATCGCTGGGGAGATCGCTGTTGCGTCACAAAACTAGTGATTGAGCAGCGATCTCGCTAGCGAGATCGCTGTGTGTGACGGGGGCTTTAGAGGTGGTAAAATCCAACCCCATGGGGGGTAACCGTGATAACAGCCTCCTTAAAAAGGAGAGTGAATGGATTATTCCAGGGGTGGGGAACCTCAGGCCTCTGGGTCATTTTCGGCCCTCGACCTTTTATCTGGCCCCCGGGCAGATTCTCAGGGATCGCATTCTTGGGCAGGGAGCTGTATTTTGATTGCCACCAGTTCATTAATTTCTTCTTGCTCTGTTAGCACACACACACACACACGTAGTGTTCACTACTGAACACAGAAGGTCATGCAACGAAAGATTACGTTCTGACACCAGCGCCAGAGTGAGGATGTACTTTTTGGGTGGAGTTTGTACGGCCCCCGAAGGATAAATAGCCAAATGGCCCTTGGCAGAAAAAAGAGAAAAAAAAAAAAGATCGTATTTTTGACTGCTATAGCATATTTATTATCTTTGCATCATATTCTAACATATGTTTATCCAATTTTGACCACATGTTCTTCACTTAATTATGTGGCCCCTCATCAATACTGCAGACATGATAATGATAAAAAGACTGAAATCAACAATATGACTTTTATAATGCTGTATATCTGCTCTCAACCTGACCTGTAAGAGAAGAAAAAGAACTTTATACTCACCATGTGGGAGGTCCTGTCCGAGAGGTGTCGCTGGTCTTGGCCCAGCGTCTCCCTTCTTCTTGCGGCTGTGCTTTTTCTTGGTTTTTGTGGATGACACCTCCCTGTGTCATCCACAGTGTCTCCTTGGCATCTCGTTCCTGTGCAGGCGTACTTCTTGGCCCTGCTGAGGGTAGATCAAAGTACTGCAGTGCGCAGGCGCCAGGGCTCTCTGACCTTTTTTGGCGCATGTGCACTGCAGTGCTTAGTTCTGCCCTCAACAGAATCAAAAGAAAAAAGACCAAGCAATAATAGGTCCGCACACCTGAACCCTATTTAGAATACAAAAATGTAACAAACTTTATTTGAAAAAGCAAGACAAACAAAAGATAAAAACACTTAAAAACACATGAATTGCCATGAAAAACCACGCACCGAGGCTCTATTACATTTGTGGTAATACAATAAAGGTTCTTAAATGTATAGACATATATAAAATGTATAGCATATAACCTTGCATAATGCAATGGAAATAGAGATATATACCCTCACAATCCGTCACTACATGTGGGCAAAAATATGTGAAAAAGCTTACCACATGTTTATTTAACCAATGCACACATGGGGATCTAAAAATAAATGAGCTTGGGACCGGAGATAGAGTATAGGTGCTCACATATAAGGGAAATATGTATATACGCCACCTAGCAAAGTAGGATCAGTGGTATCCCATCCCTAAGTACTTGAAAAACAGGTGAAATCCTGAAAAGGGGAAAGGGAAAAGAGGGGCAATCCAATACTCTACCAATGTCCAGGAACCACAAGACTGATCCCCATGCTGAAATCAAAATGCCATAAATGGCAGAGGGTGCCAAGAGCCAATAATCTGGTGCGTGGTGAGGCCCCACGCGTATCGCTGCCGCTCAGCAGCTTCGTCAGGGGAAGTCTGAAGGGGAGTTCTGACCTCAACATGACAGATAAGTACGCCTGCGCAGGAGCGCGATGCCAAGGAGATACTGTGGATGACACAGGGACGCGTCATCCACATGAACCAAGAAGTGGGACGACTGCACGAAGATGGGAGGCGCCAGACCAAAATAAACACCCCTCGGACCGGCCCACCCCGCACCCGAGTATAATAAAAGTTATTTTTCTTCTCTGACAGGTAGGGTTGGGGGTTGATATACAGCATTATAGAATGCTGTATATCAGCCTTTAAAGGTGATGGCCTCTATCTCATATCGGCCAAACCTGATGACAAGTTCTCTTTAAGTAATCATTTGAGATCGGAACACTGTGACCTTGATTGGATATATGGTGTTAAGAAAAGATCTAATAAAAGTCAAATATAACCCCATAACAGTGGGCGTGCTACTAGGAGTAATGGAAAATACACACGACTGGGAATATAGGGTATAGGTAGGTTAGTAGAGGGAGGACTCACAAGTTGTTCAGTTTTAGACAGAGGGAGGACATGATAGAGACACCGGAAAAACAATCACTGGTATGTTAGTACAATGCAGAGGTGAGGTCAGGAGACTGTGTACAGTATAATCGACACAAAGATGGTACTGGAAACCAAATCAACAGATTGTTTGTCCAATGGGGCAGTGTATAGAGAGAAGAGGAGGGGGCCTAGGACTGAGCCCTGAGGAACCTCTGACAGCAAGGAGAAGAGGACGAAAGAAAATATACCACATTTTTTAGACTAAGACTTAATTTTAAGCAACAAAGAATCTTGTTTAAATGTGCCCAAGTCCTATGGTCCACAGATAGACGGATCCAACAGTGCCAGATCTTAACAACCGTTGGAATAATAAAGTGGGGAAACCTTTAAGAAGCACTGGTCCGATCATAGCAATAATGTTTATAACTGCTGCTCGGCTCTCTGCTCAATGCCTGCCACCTCTCTGTGATAACAGTTCTGTGTCAGTACGGACACAAATAGTAGGAATTAGTCCTACCGATAATATTGTTTCCAGGAGTCCATCATGACAGCACCGCCAGGAGGTTGTCCTTCATATCCTTGATAGGGACAGGAACACAGAAGAAGTTAAATAGCCCCTCCCCACCTCCACCCTTCAGTGTTTTTCCAAGTACCACACCAGGATGGATGCAACACAATTTTATTAAATTCTCCACTTCAATGTTTATGACACATAATAGTTAGAAAATGCAAGGGAGGGTATATAAGGGGTGCTGTCATGATGGACTCCTGGAAACAATATTACCGGTAGGACTAAAGGCACTGCCACACTTAGCGATCGCACCAGCGATCTGTATAACGACCTCTGCGGTCGTTGGGAAAACCTAGTCCCGCCTGCGACACGGGTGAAGTCGTTCATAAAGGGTGTCACACTCAGCGATTCAGCTCACCAGCGGG
>JARQOD010000453.1:2788-47870 GCA_033576555.1 Oophaga sylvatica | reverse complement strand
TATGACCGGGGACGGGATAGTACGTCCAGCCCTTTAATGCGACATTGCGACTTAAGTCGCAATGATCGCATTAAAATTCCGACGCCATCTTACCTCAGGAGAGATGGCGCCGGCATCCCGGGGTCTGTCACCGCCCACCCTCACTCCCGATCGCTGTGATTGGCTGTTCAATTCTGAACAGCCAATCGCAGCCTTTCTCACTGTTTCAGCCAATCCGATGGGCTGAAACAGTGAGATCCCAGGCTAGAATCGAGTACCGATGTACTCGATCCTAGGCCTGGGCATAGAAAGGAGCAGACCCCCCCTGGATTGGCGCGATCGCCGATCACATCGATCGCGCCAATCGCAGGGCACAGCCGCGGTGTATCCGCGCTGTGCCCTGCCTGTACCTGCCTGGATCGGTGCAGTAATAGCACCGATCCTAGGCCGGAGCCTAGGACAGGCCCAGTAGGGCCTGCAGCTGCTGATTGGCGCGATCGATGTCATCGACGATCGCGCCAATCACAGGGCACAGCAGCGGTGTGACCGCTCTGTGCCCTGCTTCCTGACCTGCCGGTGACCTGCCTAGGAATCGGAGCAGTGAGCTCCGATTACTAGGCCGGTGCCTAGCAACCGGCAAAACAAGGGTCTCCTCTGATTGGTGGGATCGATGTGATCATCGATCCCACCAATGACAGGTCACAGCAGCGATGTGACCGCTCTGTGACCTGTCTGCAAACTGGATCTGACCTGTCTGACCGCACTGCAGGGGTCCTCACACTTGCTGAGGATTCCTGCAGTGCGGTCACACGCCAGATCTCCTCCTGTGCTGGGCCTTGTGGTGCCACAGTAGCCTGTGACACCACAACTCCTGCTGAAGAAAGAAGAGAGAAGAAAGAAGAGAGAAGAAAGAAGAGAGAAGAAAGAAGAGAGAAGAAAGAAGAGAGACTACAAACGTGAGTTTTTGAGCCCCGATCCCTGCCCGATCCACCCCAATCCCCCCATTCCACCCTCCCCCCTTCCCTTTCCCCCTCTTTTTGCCTTTACCCCCCTTTGCACACATTTAGCAGCCGCCGAGCGTTGATTGGTGACGCAGTTCACCGATCAACACTCGTGCTCGTTTTTCTTTTGCACCCCCCTCCATGCGCACTTCCAGCAGCCGCGGAACTTTGATAAGTGACACCAGTCACTTATCAGAGCTCGTTCCTGCAGTTTTTTTTTTTTTTTCACTCCCCTTTCCGCCACTCCTGTGCGCACTTCCAGCAGCCACGGAACTTTGATAAGTGACACCAGTCACTTATCAGAGCTCGTTCCTGCAGTTTTTTTTTTTCACCCCACTTTCCGCCACTCCCGTGCGCATATCTAGCAGCCGCGGAACTTTGATAAGTGACACCGGTCACTTATCAGAGCTCGTTCCTGCCGTTTTTTTTTTTTTTTTTTCACTCCCCTTTCCGCCACTCCTGTGCGCACATCCAGCAGCCGCGGAACTTTGATAAGTGACACCAGTCACTTATCAGAGCTCGTTCCTGCATTTTTTTTTTTCACTCCCCTTTCCGCCACTCCTGTGCGCACATCCAGCAGCCGCGGAACTTTGATAAGTGACACCAGTCACTTATCAGAGCTCGTTCCTGCATTTTTTTTTTTCACTCCCCTTTCCGCCACTCCTGTGCGCACATCCAGCAGCCGCGGAACTTTGATAAGTGACACCAGTCACTTATCAAGCTGTCATTTTTTCCTCCTTCCGCACTCCTGTGCGCACATCAGCACGACTTGATAGGAACGTTATCAGTTCGTTCTGCGTTTTTTTTTTCACTTCCCTTTCCGCCACTCCTGTGCGCACATCCGGCAGCCGCGGAACTTTGATAAGTGACACCGGTCACTTATCAGAGCTCGTGCCTGCTGGTTTAGACTTTTTTTCACAGGCATTTTTTTCCCTATTCTCTTTCTTTTCTTTTAGCTTTTTCCTTTCAGCATAGTTTGCACCAACCACTATCCCCCCCCCCCACACACACACAGTTATAAATAAAGTTCACACAAAGCACCACATTCACAAAAAAATGTCCCGCTCGTCACGTTCTTCCCAACAGCGCTATTCAGTGGAAGAGGCATACGCTTTCCTTGCCTCCGACACTGATAGCGAGGGAGAGGATCCCACATTACTTTACTTTTCAGATTCTTCATCCTCTTCTTCTTCTTCCTCCTCTTCCTCATCTTCCTCCTCGGGTCCTGCGGAACCGCCACGCAGACGCCCCAGGACAGAAGATGAGGCAGCGCCCACCCCTGAAAATGAACCAGCGCACCCCTCTTCGGACCCCATATGGACCCCGCCCCCCGAAAATTACGAGCCACTGATTCCTGATTTTGTGGCAGAATCAGGAATCAAGTTTGACACCACGGGCCTCAGAGAAATAGACTTTTTCAAAGTCTTTTTCTCTGAGGATTTTATTAACCTCGTGGTGGAGCAAACTAATTTGTACGCTCGGCAATTTTTGGCGCAAAACCCAGTGTCATCATTTTCCAACTGGTCTCCTGTAGACGCAGGTGAAATGATGCAGTTTTGGGGCCTGGTCCTCCATATGGGGATCCTGAAGAAGCCAGAACTTCGGCAATATTGGAGTGTTGATATTTTATACAACACTCCACTGTTCCGAATGGTCATGGCCCGGACGCGTTTTGAGGCCATCCACAAATTCCTGCATTATAATGATAATGCACAGTGTCCCCCACAAAATGACCCCAACTTTGACCGTCTGTTCAAAGTTCGGCCGGTCATCGAACACTTCAGCAAAAAGTTTGCTGAAGTGTACGTGCCCCAAAGGGACATCTGCGTGGATGAGTCCTTGGTTCATTTTAAGGGACGGCTCAGATTCCACCAGTACCTGCCCAGCAAGAGGGCAAGGTACGGAATTAAACTCTACAAGCTGTGCGAGAGTACCTCAGGGTACACGCACAGCTTTAGAGTTTACGAAGGAAAGGACACCAGGATTGAACCCCCTGAGTGTCCCCCGTCCTGGGAGTGAGTGGGAAAATTGTGTGGGATTTGGTGCACCCACTGCTGGATAAAGGTTATCACCTTTACACCGATAACTTTTATTCCAGCGTCCCACTCTACAAATCCCTCTCTGCGCGAGGTACCGCAGCTTGCGGTACCGTCCGCAAAAATCAGAGAGGCCTCCTGAAGACGCTACTTGGGCAGATGCTCAGAAAGGGTGAGAGCAGAGCCCAATGTAGCGACCACCTGTTGGTGGTCAAGTACAAGGACAAGAGGGATGTCCTTCTCTTGACCACCATACATGGTGATGGCAGCGCCCTCAGCACTGTACGGGGTACCTCTACACAGGTCCGCAAACCGGACTGTGTACTGGGGTACAATAAATACATGGGGGGTGTTGATCTCTCTGATCAACTCCTCCAACCGTACAGTGCTTTGAGAAAGGCCAAGGTGTGGTACAAGAAGCTGTCCGTGCACATCGTCCAAATGGCAATGCTCAACGCTTTCCTGCTGTCACGATGTGCACGCAACAGCGATACGACGTACCTTCAGTTTCAGGAGGTAGTGGTTAAGGCCCTGATGTTTGGCGATCAGGAAAGAGCGGGCCCCAGTACTTCTGGAACTGAAGGTGCTCGTATCATACCAGGTCAGCATTTCCCGGGGGTGGTCACGCCAACTGGAAGCAAAGGTAAGCCGCAAAAAAGGTGCCGAGTGTGTTACAAAAGGGGAATACGCAAGGACACCACTTACCAATGCGACACCTGCCCCGAAAAACCTGGCCTGTGTATGAAGGATTGTTTCAAATTGTACCACACCTCAATGCACTACCAATTTACTTTACAGGAAAGATTAGTTCCAGAAGGGGGGCACATTTAGAAAAGTTCCTTGGGAGTCTACTTTCCAAAAGTATGTCACTTGTGGTTTTTTTTTACTGTTTAGGCACATCAGGAGCTCTGCAAACGGAACATGACGCCCGCAGACCATTCCATCAGTCTGCATTCCAAAACGTCACGACTTCCCTTCTGAGCCCCGACTTGTGCCCAAAAAGTTTTTTCCCACATATGGGGCACCAGTGTACTCAGGACAAATTGGACAACAATTTTTGGTGTCCAATTTCTCCTCTTACCCTTGGGAAAATAAAAAATTGGGGACTAAAACATCATTTTTGTGAGGATAAAAGTAGGATTTTTTATTTTTACACCTGGGCATTATAAACTTTAGTGAAACATTTGGGGGTTCAAAATGCTCACCACACACCTAGGTAAGTTCCTTAGGGGGTCTAGTTTCCAAAATGGGGTCACTTGTGGGGTTTCCACTGTTTAGGCACATGAGGGGCTCTGCTAACGGAACATGACGCCCGCAGACCATTCCATCAAAGTCTGCATTCCAAAACGTCACGCTTCCTTCTGCGCCCTGCCATGCGCCCAAACAGTGGTTCCCCCCAACATATGGGGTATCAGCGTACTCAGGACAAATTGGACAACAACTTTTGTGGTCCAATTTCTCCTGTTACCCTTGGGAAAATAAAAAATTGGGGACTAAAACATCATATTTGTGGAATTTTTTTTTTTTTTTTTTTTATCACGCCAGGGCATTATAAACTTTAGTGAAACACTTGGGGGTTCAAAATGCTCACCACACACCTAGATAAGTTCATTAGGGGGTCTAGTTTCCAAAATGGGTCACTTGTGGGGGGTTTGCACTGTTTAGGCACATGAGGGGCTCTGCTAACGGAACATGACGCCCGCAGACCATTCCATCAAAGTCTGCATTCCAAAACGTCACTGCTTCCCTTCTGCGCCCTGCCATGCACCCAAACAGTGGTTCCCCCCAACATATGGGGTATCAGCGTACTCAGGACAAATTGGACAACAACTTTGTGGTCCAAGTTCTCCTGTTACCCTTGGGAAAATAAAAAATTGGGGACTAAAACATCATATTTGTGGAAATTTTTTTTTTTTTTTTATTCACGCCAGGGCATTATAAACTTTAGTGAAACACTTGGGGGTTAAAATGCTCACCACACACCTAGATAAGTTCCTTAGGGGGTCTAGTTTCCAAAATGGGGTCACTTGTGGGGGTTTCCACTGTTTAGGCACATGAGGGGCTCTGCTAACGGAACATGACGCCCGCAGACCATTCCATCAAAGTCTGCATTCCAAAACGTCACTACTTCCCTTCTGCGCCCTGCCATGCACCCAAACAGTGGTTCCCCCCAACATATGGGGTATCAGCGTACTCAGGACAAATTGGACAACAACTTTTGTGGTCCAATTTCTCCTCTTACCCTTGGGAAAATTAAAAAATTGGGGACTAAAACATCATATTTGTGGAAATTTTTTTTTTTTTTTTTTTATTCACGCCAGGGCATTATAAACTTTAGTGAAACACTTGGGGGTTCAAAATGCTCACCACACACCTAGATAAGTTCCTTAGGGGTCTAGTTTCCAAAATGGGGTCAATTGTGGGGGTTTCCACTGTTTAGGCACATCAGGGGCTCCACAAACGCGACATGGCGTCCGTTCTCAATTCCAGCCAATTTTGGTTTGGAATAGTCAAACGGCACTCCTTCCCTGTTGAGCCCTGCCGTGCGCCCAAACAATGGTTCCCCCCCACATATGGGGTATCAGTGTACTCAGGACAAGTTGGACAACAACTTTTGTGGTCCAATTTCTCCTCTTACCCTTGGGAAAATAACAAATTGGGGACTAAAACATCATGGTTGTGGAAAAAATATGTTTTTTTTTCTTCACGACTCTACATTATAAACTTGCGTGAAGCATTTGGGGGTTCAAAGTGCTCACCACACATCTAGATAAGTTCCTTAGGGGGTCTAGTTTCCAAAATGGGGTCACATGTGGGGGGTTTCCACTGTTTAGGCACATCAGTGGTTCTCCAAACGCAACATGGCGTCCTTTCTCAATTCCAGCCAATTTTGGTTTGGAAAAGTCAAATGGCGCTCATTCCATTTCGAGCCCTGCCGTGCGCCCAAACAGTGGTTCCCCCCAACATATGGGGTATCAGCGTACTCAGGATAAGTTGGACAACAACTTTTGTGGTCCAATTTCTCCTCTTACCCTTGGGAAAATAACAAATTGAGGACTAAAACATCATGGTTGTGGAAAAAATATGATATTTTTTCTTCACAGCTCTACATTATAAACTTGCGTGAAGCATTTGGGGGTTCAAAGTGCTCACCACACATCTAGATAAGTTCCTTAGGGGGTCTAGTTTCCAAAATGGGGTCACATATGGGGGGTTTCCACTGTTTAGGCACATCAGTGGCTCTCCAAACGCAACATGGCGTCCTTTCTCAATTCCAGCCAATTTTGGTTTGGAAAAGTCAAATGGCGCTCCTTCCATTTCGAGCCCTGCCGTGCGCCCAAACAGTGGTTCCCCCCAGGGCCGCCATCAGGGCATTACAGCCCTGACTGGCGTATGGGGCCCGATCAGCAGAGGGGGCCCGCACCGGGCCCTGTCACCTACCGATTGGGCCCCATTGACCCGCCCCCAGCGGCAGGATTCTGCCGCTCAAGTAACTGAACCTGCGTCCAGGACGCAGGTTCAGTTACTCTATTACCGTGCGGGCCCGCACGGTAATAGTTAACGCTGCCAGCCAATCGGAGGCTGGCAGCTGACATCAGCGCGCACGTCGCCGGCGCCTGACGTCATTGTCAGTTGCCGGCGATGTGCGCGCTTTCTGTAGAGTGTGGATCTCTCGCCGCTGGAACGTGGCAAGGTAAGGAGAAAGATTTATTTTTTTTTTATTTAATATTGCAAGCCGGAGCCGCGGCAGAAAGGAGATGGGGCAGGACTGGGGGCAGAATGGAGAGTGGGCAAGACTGGGGCAGAATGGAGAGTGGGCAGGACTGGGGGCAGAATGGAGATGGGGGCAGGACTGGGGGCAGAATGGAGAGTGGGCAAGACGGGGCAGAATGGAGAGTGGGCAAGACTGGGGGCAGAATGGAGAGTGGGCAGGACTGGGGGCAGAATGGAGAGTGGGCAGGACTGGGGGCAGAATGGAGATGGGCAGGACTGGGGGCAGAATGGAGCCGGGGCAGGACTGGGGGCAGAATGGAGATGGGGCAGGACTGGGGGCAGAATGGAGACGGGGCAGGACTGGGGGAGAATGGAGATGGGGCAGGACTGGGGGCAGAATGGAGAGGGGGCAGGACTGGGGGCAGAAAGGAGACGGGTCAGGACTGGGGGCAGAATGGAGATGGGGCAGGACTGGGGGCAGAATGGAGATGGGGCAGGACTGGGGGCAGAATGGAGACTTGGCAGGACTGGGGCAGAATGGAGAGTGAGCAGGACTGGGGGCAGAATGGAGATGGGGCAGGACTGGGGGCAGAATGGAGAGTGGGCAGGACTCGGGGCAGAATGGAGAGTGGGCAGGACTGGGGGCAGAATGGAGAGTGGGCAGGACTGGGGGCAGAATGGAGATGGGGCAGGACTGGGGGCAGAATGGAGACTGGGCAGGACTGGGGGCAGAATGGAGATGGGGCAGGACTGTGGGCAGAATGGAGAGTGGGCAGGACTGGGGGCAGAATGGAGATGGGGCAGGGACTGGGGGCAGAATGGAGAGTGGGCAGGACTGGGGGCAGATTGGAGACAGGGCAGGACTGGGGCAGAATGGAGACTGGGCAGGACTGGGGGCAGAATGGAGATGGGGCAGGACTGGGGGCAGAATGGAGACTGGGCAGGACTTTGGGCAGAATGGAGATGGGGCAGGACGGGGCAGAATGGAGACTGGGCAGGACTGGGGGCAGAATGGAGATCGGGCAGGACTGGAGGCAGAATGGAGACTGGGCAGGACTTTGGGCAGAATGGAGATGGGGCAGGACTGGGGGCAGAATGGAGACGGGCAGGACTGGGGGCAGAATGGAGAGTGGGCAGGACTGGGGCAGAATGGAGATAGGGCAGGACTGGGGCAGAATGGAGACGGGGCAGGACTGGGGGCAGAATGGAGACTGGGAAGGACTGTGGGCAGAATGGAGATGGGGCAGGACTGGGGAAGAATGGAGATGGGGCAGGACTGGGGGAAGAATGAAGACTGGACGGGGAAGGATGGAGACGGGGCAGAATGGAGACTGGGCAGGAATCAGGATGGAGACGGGGCAGGATGGAGACTGGGCAGGACTGGGGGCAGAATTGAGATGGGGCAGGACTGGGGCAGAATGAAGACTGGACGGGGAAGGATGGAGATGGGGAAGACTGGGAGACACTGGGGGCAGAATGGAGACGGAGCAGGATTGGAGACACTGGGGCAGGATTAGCCATACAGACAGGGGGCAGAATGAAAGACATGGAGGCATTATTGGAGACACTGGGGGCAGAATGGAGAAGGGGCAGGATTGGAGGCAGGGCAGGATGGAGAAGGGGCAGGATTGGAGACACTGGGGGCAGGATTGGAGACACTGGGGGCAGGATTAGAGACACTGGGGGCATGATTGGAGGCAGGAATGGAGGCACTGGTGGCAGGATTGGAGACACTGGGGCAGAATGAAGACGGAGCAGGATTGGAGACACTGGGGCAGGATTGGCCATACAGACATGGAGGCATTATTGGAGACACTGGGGGCAGGATGGAGAAGGGGCAGGATTGGAGACACTGGGGGCAGGATTGGAGACACTGGGGGCATGATTGGAGGCACTGGGGGCAGGATCGGAGGCACTGGGGTCAGGATTGGAGGCACTGGGGGCAGGATTGGAGACACTGGGGGCAGGATTGGAGACACTGGGGGCAGGATTGGAGACACTGGGGGCAGGATAAAAGACATGGGGCAGGGTTGGAGACAGATGGGGCAGGATGGGGAGATCATATGGGGCAGAATGGATACTCATGAGGGCGGGATGGGAGATCATACGGCTGAAGCCAGGAATGAGACACACGGGGCCAGGATGAGGGATATTATTACCATAGGGCTAATTAAGGGATATTATTACTGCAGTGATGTATTTTATTTTTTTGAGAATACTGTTTTAAATGGGGAGGCGGTCCTGTTACTGTGCAGAGCGACACTATGTTGCCTTTTTTTCTTCATCTGGTGTAGTTTAGAAGTAATAAGTAATGTGTTCTGCATGTGGAGCTCTAGATAACTGTGTTATTTCCTGCAGAGACGAGCCCTGGCTGGAAGACGTGATGGTGGTCTGTGCTGGATGAAAGATGAAAAGCAAAGATGAAGGACTTCACCTAGAGACGTCACTGGTGAGTCAGTGTTAACTGTACACTGACACTATACACTGTATACAGCGGTCCTGTGTACAATGTCACCAGTGATCACTGTATTACCTGTACACAGACACTGCATACTAAGTACAGATCTCCTGTGTATAATGGCACTTATGGTGATAGTATTGTGTTTTTTTTTATTACTGATCAGTATTGTAATATTCAGTCACTATGTGGTGGTAATTTGTGGTCTGGACATGGTGCGGTGGTATTTGTCCCTTGTATGTGGTATTATAGGTCACTATGTGGTGGTAATATGTGGTCTGCTCATGGTGCGGTGGTATTTGATCCTTGTATGTGATATTATTGGTCATTTTAAAAATTGAAAAAAAAAATATAAACCTAAATTGTATTGGATATTTTAACAAATATTTAATAGGTTACAGTAGAGTAGGGTATGGCCAAAAGTGTCTACTGTGTTACGGTGGCAGCTTAAAAAAATCTTTTGGCCAAAACTAGAGCTGCTGGCTATATGTGTGATCTGGTGATGGGAACTGTTAATATGTGATTGGTGAGAAGTGGAGATTTTCCAAGAGAGAGTGGTGGGACTGTGGACAGTTCGAGGGGTGGAGGCGGGGCTGGGGTGGAGCCTCAAGGGGCCCCGAAAATTTTGCCAGTATGGGGCCCCGAAATTCCTAGTGGCAGCCCTGGTTCCCCCCCACATATGGGGTATCAGCGTACTCAGGACAAGTTGGACAACAACTTTTGTGGTCCAATTTCTCCTCTTACCCTTGGGAAAATAACAAATTGGGGACTAAAACATCATGGTTGTGGAAAAAATATGATTTTTTTTCTTCACGGCTCTACTGTTATGTTACGGTAGCTGAGGAGTGCAGGTAAAAAAGGCAATACACCAGAGCAGTTGGAATCTATGAGATTGCAGTACCCTGACTAACCACCGCAACTAGAGGCAGCCGTGGAGCGTTCCTACGTTGGTCCTAGACGCCTCGTCACAGCCTGAGAAACTAACTACACCTAAAGATAGAAATAGGAAAGCTATCTGCCCCGGAGCAGAACCCCAAAGATAATAGAAAGCCCCCAAACATGTAATGGCGGTTAGACAAGAGGAAATACTGATACAGAAAGAAAATAGTATGAGCAAACGCTGGGGCCCAAACTATCTAAATAGAAAAGGATAGGAAGGGTACTTACTGCAATCTCAGAAAACCCTGAAAAAACACCAACTCTACTAATTTCAAAATCACCTGAGATCACACGACCTCTACCACCTAAATTAGTTCTCTGGTGTAAAAAAATCAAAACAGCAGCCACTGAAAAAAAACTGGAAAAAGCAAAAGTACAAAACACAGTGGCTGAACTAAACTGAGAGGGCAAAAGCCCCCGGAGGGGACCCTGAAGGCCCCCACAGAAGTGCAGGACAAAATGCAAAAATATAGCAAAAACACAAAATAAGAAATTGTCTTATCTGATAGCAGGAGATGCAGACACGACACAGCAGGCTACAAGGGAAACTGGAAAGAAGGATTCAGACCAGAACAATTGATCACCGGCAACCCTGATGGGAAAATGACTCCCTTATATAAGACCAATCAGTAACACCTGATTCCCAGTCCTCACTAGTACCGCTTGTAACCACCAGAGGGAGCCTCTGCTCAGAACTCTTCTCAAACCCATTCACAACAGTACCCCCCCCTTGAGGAGGGGTCACCGAACCCTCATTTGAGCAACCAGGTCGGTCAGGATGAGTTCTATGATACGCACGGATAAGTCTCCTAGCATGGATGTCCGAAGCAAACACCCAAGAATTGTCTTCCTGACCATAACCTCTCCATTTAACCAAATACTGGAGTCTTCGTCTAGAAAAACGAGAATCCAATATTTTCTCAACCACATACTCCAGATTGCCCTCAACCAAAACAGGGTCAGGAGGCACAGCAGCAGGAACCACTGGCTCAACAAACCTCTTCAACAAGGACTTGTGGAACACGTTATGGATCTTAAATGTCCCTGGAAGAAGCAAACGAAAAGAAACAGGATTAATAATCTCCATGATCTTATAAGGTCCAATGAACCTAGGCTTAAATTTAGGAGATGCTACTCTCATAGGAATATTCTTTGAGGACAACCAGACCAAGTCCCCCACTTTAAACCGAGGACCATCAGTCCTATGCCGGTTAGCAAACCGCTGGGCCTTCTCCTGAGAGAGGGACAACCTCTCCACTACCTGGTCCCAAATCTGCTGCATACGCTCAACAACAGAGTCAACACCTGGACAGACAGAAGCCTCCGTCTGTCCTGAAGAAAATCGAGGGTGAAACCCAGAATTACAGAAAAACGGAGACATCAAAGTGGCAGAGCTAGCCCTATTATTAAGAGCAAACTCAGCCAAAGGCAAAAAAGAGACCCAGTCATCCTGATCAGCAGACACAAAGCATCTTAGATAAGTCTCCAATGTCTGGTTTGTTCTCTCAGTTTGACCATTGGTCTGAGGATGAAATGCCGAGGAGAAAGACAATTGAACACCCAGTTTAGAACAAAAAGTCCTCCAAAATCTGGAAACAAACTGGACTCCTCTGTCAGACACAATGTTCTCAGGAATGCCGTGTAAACAACCACGTGCTGAAGGAACAACGGCACCAATTCAGAGGAGGAAGGCAACTTAGGTAATGGCACAAGATGTATCATTTTGGAAAACCTATCACAAATTACCCAGATGGTGGTCATTCTCTGAGAAACAGGAAGATCGGAAATGAAATCCATAGAGATATGGGTCCATGGTCTCTTGGGCACAGGCAATGGCATCAACAAACCACTAGAGCGAGAGCAAGGCTTGGAGCGAGAGCAAGTCCCGCAGGACTGCACAAATTCCCTGACATCGCGAGACAAGGTAGACCACCAAAAGGACCGACTAACCAAGTCTCTGGTACCAAAAATTCCGGGATGCCCAGCCAATGCGAACAATGAATCTCAGACATCACACTCTTTTTCCATTGGTCCGGGACAAACAATTTTCCAACAGGGCAGCGCTCGGGCCTATCCTCCTGACACCCCTCCAGAGCAAGTCTCAAATTGGGCGAGATGGCGGAAAGAACTACACCCTCCTTCAAAATAACAGAGGGATCAGATAGCTCAGGAGAGTCCGCAAGGAAACTCCTCGAGAGGGCATCCGCCTTAACATTCTTAGTGCCAGGAAGAAAGGAAACCACAAAATTAAAACGTGTGAAAAACAAGGCCCACCTGGCCTGTCTAGGATTGAGTCGCTTGGCAGATTCCAGATAGACCAGATTCTTATAGTCCGTAAGGACCACCACCTGATGTTTGGCTCTCCTCCAGCCAATGTCTCCACTCTTCAAAAGCCCACTTCATGGCCAATAACTCCCGATTACCCACGTCATAATTACGTTCAGTAGGAGAAAATTTTTGAGAGAAAAAGGCACAAGGGTTACTTTTAGAGGTCTCTGGATCTTTTTGGGACAAAACGGCACCTGCACCAATTTCAGAGGCATCAACCTCCACCTGAAATGGCAGAGAAACATCAGGCTGCCGTAGAACAGGAGCAGAAGTGAATCTCTGCTTAAGTTCCTGAAACGCAGAGACTGCCTCAGGAGGCCAATTCACCACATCAGAACCCTTTCTGGTCAAATCAGTTAATGGTTTAACAATAACCGAGAAATTACCAATAAATTTACGATAAAAATTGGCAAAACCCAAAAATCTCTGAAGAGCCTTTAATGAAGTAGGTTGGACCCAATCACAGATGGCCTGAACCTTGACCGGGTCCATTTCAATAACAGATGGGGACAAAATGAATCCCAGAATTGAGATCTTCTGTACGCCAAAAAGACACTTTGATCCCTTCACATACAGAGCATTCTCTCTCAAAATCTGGAATACAGTTCGAACATGTTTCACATGAGAGTCCCAGTCATTAGAAAAAATCAAGATATCATCCAAATAAACAATCAGAAACTTGTCCACAAAATCCCTGAAAATGTCATTCATGAAGGACTGGAAGACGGAAGGAGCATTAGTGAGCCCAAAGGGCATCACAAGGTACTCAAAATGCCCTTCAGGGGTGTTAAATGCCGTCTTCCATTCATCCCCGTGCTTAATGCGAATAAGGTTATACGCCCCCCTGAGGTCAAGCTTGGTAAACCAAGTAGCGTTTTTCACCCTGGAAAACAGGTCAGAAATCAAGGGTAACGGGTATTGATATTTCACAGTAATATTGTTCAAGAGACGATAATCAATACACGGCCTTAATGAACCATCTTTTTTGGCCACAAAGAAAAAACCGGCACCTAAGGGTGAAGAGGATGGTCTGATATGACCCTTCTCCAATGATTCCTTGATATAAGACCGCATAGCGTCATGTTCAGGTACAGACAAGTTAAAAAGGCGACCTTTAGGGAATTTACTACCTGGCACTAATTCAATAGCGCAGTCATAGCTCCTATGGGGAGGTAAGGATGCAGATTTACTTTCGCTAAACACATCAGAAAAATCAAACAAAAAGTCAGGAACATCTCAGCCTGGGGGGAGGCAGAAAAAACAGGAGTGTTGGTATTAACACATTGGCAGCCCCAACTGGTTACAGACACAGATTTCCAATCCAAAACAGGATTATGAGACTGTAACCAAGGGAAACCCAGCACGATAATGTCATGCAGATTATATAGAACCAAAAATTTGCAGCACTCCTGGTGATCAGGTTCAACCCTCATTATCACCTGAGTAGAAAACTGGGGTTTATTCTCAGCCAAAGGGGTAGAATCGATCCCCAGTAGGGGAATAGACTTTTGTAGGGGTATCAAGGGAAACCCACAACGTTTAGCAAAATCATAATCCATCAGGTTAATAGCTGCTCCAGAATCAACGAAAGCCTGAGCAGAAAATGAGGACAGAGAGCATATCAGAGTGACAGTTAATAAAAACTTAGTCTGAACACTACCCAAGACAACTGAGCGTGCAAAATGTCTTCCCCGCTTAGGGCAGACTGAAATAGCATGAGAGGCATCACCACAGTAGAAACATAACCCATTGCGCTTTCGAAACTCATGACGCTGTGCCCCAGACACCACTCCATCACACTGCATGGGCTCAGCAGCTGGCTCACAAGGCAACACCACTCCACGCATACTTCTCCGCTCACGCAAACGTCTGTCAATTTGAATCGCTAATGACATAGAATCATTGAGACCAGAGGGGACAGGGAATCCCACCATAACATCCTTTACATTATCTGACAGACCCTTCCGGAAAAGGGCTGCCAAAGCATCGTCATTCCACTTGGTCAGGACTGCCCACCTACGGAATCTCTGACAGTATAACTCAGCGTCATCAAGCCCCTGATTTAATGCCAACAAGGCTTTTTCAGCTTGATCAGTGACATTAGGCTCATCATACAATAACCCCAAAGCCTGAAAAAATGCATCAACATCACTCAAAACAGGATCCCCAGGTATCAGGGAAAAAGCCCAATCCTGAGGATCGCCGCGCAGGAGAGAGATGATAATTTGAACCTGCTGCGCTGCGTTTCCTGAGGACTTAGATTTTAAGGCAAAAAACAATTTACAATTATTTTTGAAATTCTGAAACTTAGCTCGATCCCCTAAAAACAAATCTGGCATGGGGATCCTAGGTTCCACAACAGGCAACCTAGCAAGATATGCAGCAATACTCTGAACCTCAGTGGCAAGCTGATCCACACGGCCAGACAACTGTGCGAACTCCATTGGGAGAAAAGATCCTCCCCAGCACCCAGAGATACAGAGGGAAAAAAAAAAATGCAACAAACAGAAAAATATCTCTGACAACTTTTCTTCCTTCAAAATATTTTTTCCCTTCTGTGAGTACCATACAATTTTTATGGCCGGTGATACTGTTATGTTACGGTAGCTGAGGAGTGCAGGTAAAAAAGGCAATACACCAGAGCAGTTGGAATCTATGAGATTGCAGTACCCTGACTAACCACCGCAACTAGAGGCAGCCGTGGAGCGTTCCTACGTTGGTCCTAGACGCCTCGTCACAGCCTGAGAAACTAACTACACCTAAAGATAGAAATAGGAAAGCTATCTGCCCCGGAGCAGAACCCCAAAGATAATAGAAAGCCCCCAAACATGTAATGGCGGTTAGACAAGAGGAAATACTGATACAGAAAGAAAATAGTATGAGCAAACGCTGGGGCCCAAACTATCTAAATAGAAAAGGATAGGAAGGGTACTTACTGCAATCTCAGAAAACCCTGAAAAAACACCAACTCTACTAATTTCAAAATCACCTGAGATCACACGACCTCTACCACCTAAATTAGTTCTCTGGTGTAAAAAAATCAAAACAGCAGCCACTGAAAAAAAACTGGAAAAAGCAAAAGTACAAAACACAGTGGCTGAACTAAACTGAGAGGGCAAAAGCCCCCGGAGGGGACCCTGAAGGCCCCCACAGAAGTGCAGGACAAAATGCAAAAATATAGCAAAAACACAAAATAAGAAATTGTCTTATCTGATAGCAGGAGATGCAGACACGACACAGCAGGCTACAAGGGAAACTGGAAAGAAGGATTCAGACCAGAACAATTGATCACCGGCAACCCTGATGGGAAAATGACTCCCTTATATAAGACCAATCAGTAACACCTGATTCCCAGTCCTCACTAGTACCGCTTGTAACCACCAGAGGGAGCCTCTGCTCAGAACTCATCTCAAACCCATTCACAACACTCTACATTATAAACTTGCGTGAAGCATTTGGGGGTTCAAAGTGCTCATCACACATCTAGATAAGTTCCTTAGGGGGTCTAGTTTCCAAAATGGGGTCACATGTGGGGGGTTTCCACTGTTTAGGCACATCAGTGGCTCTCCAAATTCAACATGGCGTCCTTTCTCAATTCCAGCCAATTTTGGTTTGGAAAAGTCAAATGGCGCTCCTTCCATTTCGAGCCCTGCCGTGCGCCCAAACAGTGGTTCCCCCCCACATATGGGGTATCAGCGTACTCAGGACAAGTTGGACAACAACTTTTGTGGTCCAATTTCTCCTCTTACCCTTGGGAAAATAACAAATTGGGGACTAAAACATCATGGTTGTGGAAAAAATATGATTTTTTTTCTTCACGGCTCTACATTATAAACTTGCGTGAAGCATTTGGGGGTTCAAAGTGCTCACCACACATCTAGATAAGTTCCTTAGGGGGTCTAGTTTCCAAAATGGGGTCACATGTGGGGGGTTTCCACTGTTTAGGCACATCAGGGAATCTCCAAACGCGACATGGCGTCCAATCTCAATTCCCACCAATTTTAGTTTGGGAAAGTCAAACGGCGCTCCTTCCATTCTAAGCCCTTCCGTGCACCCAAACAGTGGTTTTTCCCCCACATATTAGGTATTGGCATACTCAGGAGAAATGGCACAACAACTTTATCTGTCCATTTTCTCCTTTTTCCCTTGTGAAAATAAAAAAAATGTTTGTAATAGATCATTTTTGTGACTAAAAAGTAAAATGTTCATTTTTTCCTTTCACATTGCTTCAGCTCCTGTGAAGCACCTGAAGGGTTAATAATCTTCTTGATTGTGGTTTTGAGTACCTTGAGGGGTGCAGTTTTTAGAATGGTGTCACTTTTGGGCATTTTCTACCATATAGATCCCTCAAAGTGACTTCAAATGTGAGGTGGTCCCTAAAAAAAATGGCTTTGTAAATTTTGTTGTAAAAATGAGAAATCGCTGGTCAACTTTTAACCCTTATAACTTCCTAACAAATAAAAATTTTGTTTCCAAAATTGTGCTGATGTAAAGCAGACATGTTAGAAATGTTATTTCTTAACTATTTTGTGTGACATATTTCTCTGTTTTAAGGGAATAAAAATTCAAAGTTTGAAAATTGCAAATTTTCAAAATTTTCGCCATATTTGTGTTTTTTTCAAAATAAACGCAAGGTATATGGAAGAAATTTTACCACTAACGTGAAGTACAATATGTCACGAGAAAACAATCTCAGAATCGCGAATATCCGTTGAAGCGTTCCAGAGTTATAACCTCATAAAGAGACAGTGGTCAGAATTGTAAAAATTGGCCCGGTCATTAACGTGCAAACCACTCTTGGGGGTGAAAGGGTTAATGTTGCTGTAATGGGATTCCTTCAAATACCTGCCAGTCTGCTAGGGAAGTGTCGGTGAAAGCATTCCTGGCAGACAAACAGAGCGGCTTGTGGTATTTTGGAGTTTGGAGTGAAGTGTACTTTGTGTGTGGTTTTTTCCTTTCCTCGCTTTATCATTTATCTCCTTACCCGCTGGTGTTCCCTCTGTTGTTGTGATGTAGTTTTGTATGCAAGGTGGTTGTTGATTTTCCCCTTGTACTGTCTCGTTCGTCTAGTACTGTGTGTGGGCTTATATTATCCCGTTCCCTGTTGTTGTGATCGGGGTCCTTCTCAGGACTAGATCACTGAGGTTCAGGGATCCTCAGGAGGTAGGGATTACGCTGGCGGCCTGGACCTCTGTACCTTTAACAGTACCTCCACGTAGAGGGATTAGTCAGGGCCCCAGCTTAGGGTCAGCTTAGGCCCCTAACCTCCGGTACGCAGAGACAGCGTGACATTTTCACCGACCGACAAAAGATTCTCTCCAGCTACCATGGATCCAGTAGCCAGTCTTGCTCGGCAGTTGCAGAGTTTGTCCATGGAGCTGGCGGACGTTAAGTCCAAGGTTTTGTACCCCCCGGAGCAAGCCGGACCAGAACCTAAAGTAGCTCTCCCTGACAGGTTCACTGGGGGGCGGGACAAGTTTTTTGTTTTTCGGGAGGCATGTAAATTGTACTTTCGGCTGCGGCCACAGTCATCGGGGAGGGATGAGCAAAGGGTGGGAATTGTCATCTCGCTCCTACAAGGGGACCCACAATCATGGGCGTTCTCCCTTCCCCCGGGCTCCCCGGCTCTCCAGTCAGTGGATAGGTTTTTTGCAGCTCTGGGTCTTGTATATGATGACCCGGATCGGATCTCCCTTGCTGAATCTAAGTTACGTAGGATCCAGCAGGGAGATCGTCCGGTGGAGGAATTCTGTTCAGAGTTCCGTAGGTGGGCCACGGACACCCAGTGGAATGACCCGGCTCTTAGGAGCCAGTTTTGTCAAGGTTTATCTGACAAATTAAAGGATGTATTGGCACAGTATGACCCTCCCGCGTCACTGGAAGCCGCTATGGCTCTTGCTATTCGTATTGACAGACGACTTCGGGAGAGGTGAGGGGTAACTCCGCCCCCTGTGATGACTCCACCTTCCTCAAGGGTCCCTTATATGGAGGTTCCCCTGGTCAGTCCAGAGGAGCCTATGCAATTAGGAGGGACATCATTTCGGGGGAGGGGACCGGCGGGGCGCCACAAAACAGGAAGTTGTTTCTTCTGTAGAAAAAGGGACATTTTATTGGGGGGGTGTCCATCCCGTCCTTTGCAGAGTAAAGGGTCGTCGGAAAACTATTGATCCAAGGTTGTGTGGTGGACGGCAATCTGGGAGTAAGTATTTTGTCCCTAAGTTCGTCTCAGTTTCTCGTACCGGCGGAGGTGGTGGTGGGTACGAGAACTGAGAGGATATCTGTTCTTCTGGATAGTGGGGCCGGGGCTAATCTGGTGGACACTCGGTTTGCCCGGGTTCAAGGTATGCAATTGAGTGTGTTGGCTAAACCCATCCTCATATTCTCGATCGACGCCAGACCTCTCGGTCAGGGAAGTTTTTTGCAAGCTGTGCATAACATAAAACTTCAAGTGAGGGCGATACATAAAGAACTGTTGTCTTGTTACGTGTTGGAGGGTCTTCCCACTCCTATAGTGTTGGGCCTTCCTTGGTTAACTAAGCATAACCCAGTTATTGATTGGCAATCCAGAGAGATAAGCCAATGGAGTGAATTCTGTAATAAAAACTGCATGAATACGGTCATGGGTGCGGTCACTCCTAGGGTCTTACCTCCATTTCTGGCGGACTTTGAGGATGTATTCTCGGAGAAAGGGTGTCAGGAACTACCTCCTCATCGCGTGTATGACTGTTCTGTAAAACTGCTCCCTGAGGCCAAGTTACCTAAATCTAAGTTGTATAACCTATCTGGTCCTGAGAAGCAGGCCATGAAGGATTATATTGCTGAAAGTCTGGCAAAGGGGCATATTAGACCTTCATCTTCCCCGGTGTCCGCGGGGTTCTTCTTTGTGAAGAAGAAAGATGGAGGCCTACGCCCTTGCCTGGATTTCCGTGAACTTAATCGGATTACGGTCCGAGATCCGTATCCGCTCCCACTTATTCCCGATCTCTTCAATCAGATCGTGGGCGCCAAATGGTTCTCTAAGTTGGATCTCAGGGGGGCGTACAATCTGATTAGGATGAAGGAGGGGGATGAGTGGAAGATGGCGTTTAACACTCCAGAGGGGCATTATGAGAACCTTGTCATGCCATTCGGTCTGACTAATGCCCCGGCGGTGTTCCAACACTTTGTAAATGACATTTTTCGCCACCTGGTGGGACAGTTTGTGGTCATATATCTGGATGATATCTTAATTTACTCGCCGGATCTTGTGTCTCATCAGGAGCATGCTAGGCAGGTGTTACAGATCTTGCGGAATAATAAACTGTACGCCAAATGGGAAAAGTGTGTATTCGCCGTACAGGAACTCCAGTTTTTAGGCTTTCTGGTTTCAGCGTCCGGTTTTCGTATGGACCCTGGGAAAGTACAGGCAGTTCTTGAGTGGGATCTGCCAGAGAATCTTAAGGCTCTACAACGTTTCCTGGGGTTTGCTAATTATTACCGGAAATTTATTCGTAATTTCTCATCCATGGTTAAACCTCTCACAGACATGACAAAAAAGGGGACGGATTTTTCTAGGTGGTCTGACAAGGCTTGTCAAGCATTCTCCTCCTTGAAAAAATGCTTTGCCTCGGCACCCATACTTATTCAACCTGATGCGTCACAGCCGTTCATTGTAGAGGTAGACGCTTCCGAGGTAGGGGTGGGAGCAGTATTGTCACAAGGTTCGTCCCCTGGTAAGTGGCATCCGTGCGCATTTTTCTCTAAAAAACTGTCGTCCGCTGAGAGGAATTACGATGTCGGCAATAGGGAACTCTTGGCTTTTGAGGAGTGGCGCCATTTTTTGGAGGGGGCAGTCCATCCGGTCACTGTCATCACCGATCACAAGAACCTGCTATATCTGGAGTCTGCAAAACGTCTGAATCCCAGACAAGCTAGGTGGTCATTATTTTTTACCAGGTTTAATTTTGTCGTCACATATCGTCCTGGGTCAAAAAATGTAAAGGCGGATGCCTTATCTCGTAGTTTCCCTGGGGCCGGGAATACGAGGACCCGGTTCCTATCCTTCAGGAGGGGGTGGTGGTGTCGGCAGTATACTCTGAGCTTGAGGAGGAGGTATTGGAGGCTCAGGGGGACGCCCCTGTAGGACCTCCAGGGAGACTGTTTGTTCCAAATCAGTTGCGACAAAAGGTGATCGAGGCACACCATAATTCAGCTTTGGCAGGACACCCAGGGAGTAAAGCAACTGAGGATCTCCTCTCGCGTCGGTTTTGGTGGCCTAACTTACATAGGGAGGTGGTAACTTTTGTCGCGTCCTGCGAGGTTTGTGCGCGCTCTAAGACCCCACATACCCGTCCGTCTGGGGCCCTCTTACCTTTGAAGATCCCGGAGCGTCCGTGGACTCATCTGTCTATGGACTTCATTACGGACCTCCCGCCATCTTCGGGTAAAACAGTCATACTCGTTGTAGTGGACAGGTTCAGCAAGATGGCACATTTTATCGCTCTTCCCGCTCTTCCTAATGCTAAAACTCTTGCGCAGGTGTTCATTGGGGAGATTGTAAGGCTTCACGGGGTACCCTCCGATGTGGTGTCGGATCGGGGGTCTCAGTTTGTGTCCAAATTCTGGAAGGCATTTTTTACACGGCGGGGGATGCAGTTGTCATTTTCATCGGCTTTTCATCCGCAGACCAATGGTCAGACAGAGCGTCTGAACCAGAGCTTGGAGACATATCTCCGGTGTTTTGTGTCAGAGAACCAGGAGGACTGGGCTTCTTTCTTGCCTCTGGCGGAGTTTGCTCTTAATAATAGGCGGAGCGAGTCCACTGGTAAGTCCCCGTTTTTTGGGGCATATGGTTTTCACCCCCAGTTTTGTACTTTCAATAGGGGGGCTCTTCCGGGGTTCCTGAGGAGGAACGATTTTCGTCGTCACTTGCTTCAGTGTGGAGAGGAGTGCTGAATAATCTGAGTACTATGGGGAACCGATACAAACGTATGGCTGATAGGAGGAGAGTGTCTGGTCCAGACCTAAGTGTGAACGATCTGGTATGGTTGTCTACCAAGAATATAAAACTTAAGGTTCCCTCCTGGAAACTGGGTCCCAGGTTCATCGGGCCATACAAGATCAGTTCTATAATTAATCCGGTGGCATTCCGTCTTGACCTCCCTCCTACATTTAAAATTCACAATGTGTTCCACAGATCGTTGCTTAAGACGTATGTGGCGCCGGTGATACCTTCACCTTTACCTCCTCCTCCTGTGGTGGTCAATGGTAACTTGGAGTTTCAGGTGTCGAGAATCATCGATTCACGTCTGAATCGCCGGTCCCTTCAGTACCTGGTTCATTGGAGGGGGTATGGTCCTGAGGAGAGGACGTGGGTTCCTGCGTCGGATATTAACGCAGACCGATTAATTCGGGCCTTCCACACTACTCACCCAGATAAACCCGGCCCTGAGGGTCCTGAGGCCCCTCGTAGAAGGGGGGGTACTGTCACGGGTGTGTCGCTACGAAGATCGTCGCGATTGCACAGCCTGACTTCTCATTGCTGAGTTTCCGGTGCTGGGTGTTTTTCAGCAGTGAGGGAGTTAATTCTCCCTCTCTCTGTGCTAGACGAGGCCAGCCTCGCCCAGCTGCAATTAATGTTGCTGTAATGGGATTCCTTCAAATACCTGCCAGTCTGCTAGGGAAGTGTCGGTGAAAGCATTCCTGGCAGACAAACAGAGCGGCTTGTGGTATTTTGGAGTTTGGAGTGAAGTGTACTTTGTGTGTGGTTTTTTCCCTTCCTCGCTTTATCATTTATCTCCTTACCCGTTGGTGTTCCCTCTGTTGTTGTGATGTAGTTTTGTATGCAAGGTGGTTGTTGATTTTCCCCTTGTACTGTCTCGTTCGTCTAGTACTGTGTGTGGGCTTATATTATCCCGTTCCCTGTTGTTGTGATCGGGGTCCTTCTCAGGACTAGATCACTGAGGTTCAGGGATCCTCAGGAGGTAGGGATTACGCTGGCGGCCTGGACCTCTGTACCTTTAACAGTACCTCCACGTAGAGGGATTAGTCAGGGCCCCAGCTTAGGGTCAGCTTAGGCCCCTAACCTCCGGTACGCAGAGACAGCGTGACAGCTCCATTACACAGATAAACAAGATCGGAGAAAGTGGACACCCCTGTCTCACGCCTGATAAAATCTTAAAAGGCTCAGTTACAAACCCATTCACCTGAACCATACTCTCAGCGCCTTCATACATCCCCATAATCAACCTCACCAAGTGATCAGGAAATCCCATCTTCCGTAGTACAGAAAAAAGAAACACATGCGCCACACAGTCAAAAGCTTTTTTCAAAATCAAGCGCGCACACAATCACACCTTTCCTCCTGCTCTTACAATCCTCTAACACATCTCTCACCAAACAAATATTATCTTGTATTCTCCGTTTAGGCACCGCACACACTTGTTCTTCCTCAATTACAGATACTAGCACCTCTCTCATACGGCAAGCCAGAATTTTAGCAAAAATCTTGTAGTCAGAATTAAGCAATGTTATTGGCCTCCAATTAGCTAACTTCTTCCTATCACCTTTTTTAAACAGTAACACCACCAGTCCTCTTTTCATACGCTCAGGCATCCTCTCACCTGCAAACAAGAATTTCATAACATCAAAAAAATCCTGCGAGACTATGTCCCAATATTTTGCATAAAAATCGCATGGGATCCCATCCTGTCCAGGAGATTTGTTCTTTGGAGACTTACTGACCACATCTAACAATTCTTTCTCCGTTATTTCATCTGTCAAGGCCAAAGTCTTACTCTCTGGAACATATTTCTCCAGCATCTGCAAGAACTCATTATCACTCCCTAAGTCACACTTTTTCTCCCTATATAAACACTTATAGAAACCAAACACTTCTGCAATTACCCCCTCACTGCGCATTTCTTCACCTCTATCATTCACCAACACACCCATATCCCGTTTCCCACCACACATTTTCTTAAAAAATAAGCGCGTACATTTCTCATCCTGCTCTTTAATCTTTACTCTTGACCGAAATATAATTTCTTTCCCACGCTCCAACATCCAATCGTCCAATTCATCTTTCATTTTATTCAACTCACTTTTAACATCTATACCCATTGCTCTACATTTATGCAGAAAGGAAATCCTTCTATTTATCCGTGTATATGTTAATCTTTTTTTTTTGCATTAATGTAACCTACTCTCCTGAAAAAGACCATTATCCTTTCTTTAATCAACATCCACCATTCAGCTACATTCATAAAATCTCCCTTCCTCTTCACCCAGTCACAATACTTCTTTGAGAACCATCTTTTGACTCTTTTATCTTCTAACATACTCACATTCATCCTCCATCTCCCATTACCATAGAAAAAAACATCTGCCTCAAACACCCCAAACAAACACTCGTGATCAGAAAAACAAACTTTCTCTTGCGAGTAAGTAACGCATTTGATGTCTGGTGAAGAAAAAAAGAAATAGTCCAGCCTTGATTCAACATGCCCATCATCTGAGTGATATGTAAAAGGCCCTGGTTTTACAGACACGGCATCCCGTAAGGAGAAATCATTAGTTATTTGGTTCCATAAATTACCAGTTATATCCAATTTGGTTTCCCAAGTGCCTGCTCTTGCTTCTTTTGAAAAAATGCTATTGAAATCCCCCACAACAAAAACAGGTATTTTGCCATGTATAAAGAGAGACAATTTTTTGAAGAGAGTTAGACGTTCATTTTTGTCAATATTAGCATATATGCAAATTAGTTTAAACTCCCAACCTAAGTACGAGAGAAGAACACATACACATCTTCCTTCTTGCATCATAATTTCTTGCTTTAAACACACATCTTTGTTTTGAATAAGAATTCCAATGCCATCGTTCCTATTGGTGTTAGAAAAGGACCAGACTGCTCTCCCATAAGGCCATTCATTTCTCTTTGGAAGTTTAGACAGACCACATTCTTGAACACAAATAATGTCACTGCCCTTAGAGGCAAGATAATCCAAAACAATAGCCGATTTAGCTGGTGATGAAAACATGCGTACATTCTGAGAAATTATTTTAAGCCGTAGAACCATGAGTATTCATGCAAGTTATGGAGACCAGAGGAAAAAAAGAAAAAACATCTCAGGTTATTTCAGGATATTCAAATAAGCTTTCCAGACCAGCCACATCCTTCTCTTCCAAGAACCCTTCACTTGGTGATATTGGAGTGGCCTGGTAAGGTTCAATTGACTTAGAATCTTCCCCTGAGTCAGATAAAACAGAAAAAGGATTGGGGGACTCAAAAGATTCTATTTTCTTCCTTTGCAACCTCCTCAACACATTTTTCCTCTTTGTTTGTTTAGCCATAGCCATGTGAACAATGGCTGCATTTTCTGCTTCATGCCCCTTAGCCACCTCCTTTTTCTTTGCAGTTACTGACCACTCTATATCCATAGAGCTACTGGGATACAACTCTTCAGAGCTGCATGCTTCCTCAATTACCTCACTGAGAGACTTCTCTGCCTCAGACCCAGGTGGCTGCTCTGATTTGTCAGAAGGCACCACACCCGTATCAAGCTGCACCTGGTCTTCAATATCACCCTCAACCAAGGAGTCTCATGACCTTCAGCCTCAGTAGGAGTCAAAAAAGCCACCTCCTCAACAGACACAGTAAGTCCAGGGTCAACCAAAGAGCATTCAGTAGAAGTGTTCTGAGCTTGGGGAGATTTCTGTTTCTCCTCCCACGCCCTACGTCTCTCAGGGTTTGGACGTCCAAAAAAAGCCTGCCGGCTAGTGTTAGGACATGACCTACAAGAATGGCCACTTTCTCCACATAAATCGCATGCTCTAGGATGGGGACATTCAAAGGCCCAGATTTTTTACAATTTCTACAGGTAACGTCAGAGCTACATTCCTCAACTGTATGGCCATACTGAAAGCATTTCCTGCAAAAGGAAGGCTGGCCAGGATAGTGCAAAAAGCCACGATTTCCACCAATAGAAAAATTTGCAGGTGGATGCATAATTCCACCAACGTTCTCAGGGTCCGGTTTAAAGCGAACCCAAAATTTCACATTTCCATTAAACACAACAAAAATATTTTTCTGCATAATTCCCCCTCTTATTACTGAGCAATATCTGGATAAGAAGGCTCTAATCAAAGGAATTTCCACAAAAGGGTTGTACATGTGCACAGTAACAGGTCTCTCAATGTTAGAAAATAGTGGCTTTGGGATTATGAATTGCAAATATTCATGATGCCTTTTCTCTTTCAAGCGCAGAAAAAAAGTCAGACAGTCTGATTCCATGTAAAAGGAAATGTCATAACTACCAGCTTTAGGAAATTCTTGGATGCAAAAAATCTTCTCCATCTTAATCCCGAAGAGCTCCAACAAGATGTTCCGGATGATGTTCTCCAAACCGATATTGTGCCTGTGGTCCTCAATCACCTCCAAACGCACAGTATTCTTAACTGCCGCCATTATAATGCCCAAGGCACGGATCACTTTCTCTACCACACGAACCCTAGATACGCACCTCTCGGCCAAGACCAGGGCAATAAACCCTGATCTCAGCCAAAAGGCCGAGAAGCGATGATCTGAAATGCGTGTGCACGTGGGACGCCCCATGGCCTAACACAGACATCCCTTGTGGAGATAGATGTCTGGTTTTCGCAGAAGTTGACTCGTTTTGAATTTGCATGACTCCGCCCATTTTAACAAACAAATCCTGGAAACATGATGTGTTGGGAGCCGTAAGGACAGAGAGGGAAATACTGGTGTAGTTGGATGTTCTTGCCCTCAAGACTCTTAAGGTACTGCCACACTAAACAATCCCGCTAGCGATCACGATAACGACGCATACTAATGCGATCGCTAGCGGGATTGTTTCTATATCGCTAAGTGCGGCCACATTTAGCGATATAGTTAACGACGCTATCGCCGTTAGCGATCTTCTTAACGACTTTAGCGGTACAAAAGTACCGCTAAATCGCTAAGAAAAGGTGCCACACTAGCGATATATACTTACCCAGCGGGAGCGCCGACGAGAAAATAGGGTCCGGAACGATTCCAGCGACGAGCGAGATCACAGCAGGAAGCTCGTCGCTGGCAGATACCGCACTGAACAACATCGCTAACGGGATCGCTAAATAGTGACGTTTTTTAGCGATCCCGTTAGCGATATTGTTCAGTGTGGCATACCCTTTAGGATCTGAACATGAAGGCCTCTGTAGTGGCCCTGTGCCCATTGACCCCTGGAATGTAAACCATCAGGGAAGTGTCAATGCTGCCGCATAGTTAAATATGTGATAGGTGCCCTATCTGTGGACCATAGTATGAAATGGATTTTGACAACAGCACAAAAAAAACTTCAATGCTTGGAGGACACAACGTGGAGTGATTTCAATTCAATCTGTTTTTGGAACCGGATCAGGGAATTGCACCTTTCCCAAAAGTACTGTAATACTGGATTGATGCTTGGAGAGGACAGAGCGAGCTCTTTTTCCATCTCCCTGTTCTAAAAATTCATTTAATATATGGTCCCCCGTTAGGCCTCTTTCACACTTCAGTCGTGCGACGTCAGTCACAGTCCGACAACGTGGCAGATAGGCGGATCAGTAAAAAATAGTGAATAAGGGAAATCAACGGATCCGCCATTTTGGCGGGTCCGTTAACGATTCCGCCAAAATAACGGATTCGTTGACTCCCTTTCATCCGTTTTTTCCATCCGTTACATCCGCCTTTTGACGGATCCGTTATTCAGAAGGGAGGATCTCCATCATGATTGGCTAAAATGTAAAATACTCTGTACTGTGATTGGCTACTGTAACTATGTGGAAAGTATAAATAGGGTGTTTTTACACCATATTATTTGAAAGGGTTTTGAGCAAGTGGCAGCGATGGAGATTATTTTGGACAAGATTTGCGAGGATTTTAGAGTGGAGGGCAATCGTTTGGCAAGGATTGTTCAGGAGAAGGAGGAAGCCAGACGTCGGATACTGTGTCGTAGGCAGAGACGGATGTGGATCCATCCCATAAATGCGAGGCGGATGACCCGTGGGGTGTATTCGACCTTGTATATGTAAATTTTTTAACTATGTGAGAGAATGCGAGCGGAAAATTTCGAGGTTTTGGTTGCACGTATTGAAGACAGAATTCGGAGACAGGACACTGTACTTCGGTTTGCTATATCTCCAGCAGAGCGGCTGATGGTGACAATTAGGTACGTTTTTTAAAAAAAATAATTCATCACAATGTTTCAATTTTTTTGGGTTTTGTAGCTGGGCATCTTTTTTTTTGGGATAATATTTTTTGTGGGAGTTTTTTAAATTTTTTTTGCTGGTTTTTTTTTTTTTTTGTTGTTGCTGGAGTTTATAATTAATTATTGTCTTCTCCTTTTTTTGCAGGTTTCTTGCTGTTGGGGTTCAAGTTCCCGCTTCTGCACGGGGGGGAGTCTCGAACCAGTCCCGCTGCGGTCCCCCATTCGTCTCCGTCCACAGTGGAGCCTGCTCAACTTAGACGTCGGTCCCAGCGTCTCGCCCAGTCTAACAGTGTGCAGAGGATTACTGCTGTTCCACCAGGCTCTGCTATTGTGGCCAGTACTGGTTAGCGGCGAGCAGACGTCTTTAGGACAAAGTCCTTGTTTTCTCCTTCTGAGCATGCCCAGAGTGAGATCTCTCATTGGAGATCAGGGGTCACATGCTCGGGTATTGCAGCGGCTCCTATTGGTCCGCCAGGAAGGTCCTGTGACTACTGGTGTTCTGGAACAAGTTCCATTGGTCCTTTGTTTCTGGAAGGTCCTGTAGCTGTTGCTATAAAAGGGTAGCATGGCTGGGCCGCCATGCGCTAATATCAATCTTTATATGCTATGCGCCAGTGTGGTCATGTGTGTGTGTGGTTAGGGCCCCGGCTGAAATAAGCCCCTAGAATACCGACTTAATCGGTGAGGAGTTTGGTATGCTAGCTGGTCAGGGTCGGTGTCCTAGATGCCCTAGATTACCAGCATAACCGGTGAGGAGTTTGATTGCCGTATTCAGGGCCTGGCGTTCAGACGCCATAGATTGCGGGTGACTCCCGCGAGGACATTAGCGCATGATCACGTTCTATGTTCGCTTAGCACTTAATTGTGTACCTGGGTGCCTGACAGGACACAGAAGTTTGTCTCAGCGGCTCTGTGACGTAACAGGGTTCGCTTTCAACGCTAGACAGCGCCCCAGCGTGTTTATTTTGCGACTCAGTTGTGTTTAGTGAGTTCGCACACATCGCCATATAGCGCTGCGGCACTCCTTCTAGCGGCTCTGTGGATTAACAGAGTTCGCACATATTGCCACAGCGCGTTACGGCGTTTATTTTGGCGACTCTGCGGGATAACAGAGTTTGCTTCTTGCGCCATTTTACTAGCAGCAGGCTCCGCCTGCACGGTGGACCCCGGGCTGCGAACGCACCTCTCCACAACATATATTTGGTGCGTTCCGCAGATCCTAACATAATATTAGCGCCAGGGTCTGGCTAGTAAAATGGCGGATGACCAGCGTCTACCGCAGTACATCCAGCAGCTGGAGGGTAGGTTGGCGGCTCTTGAGCGCACAACCTCAGCTGTGGATGTTACCGAAGTCGCTGTTCAGGCTGCTAGCGTGGCTGCAGCCAGTTTGTCCTCTGCCACCTCTGCTCCTACATTATCCCACCTCCCGCTTCCTGACAAGTTTGCTGGTGACAGCAAGCAATGTCGGGGATTCGTGAGTCAGTGCTCTATACAGCTCGAGCTTCTGGCTGCACGTTTCCCCACGGATCGGGCACAAGTGGGTTTTGTACTGTCTCTACTCTCGGGCAAAGCGTTGGAGTGGGCAACGCCGCTGTGGGAGCGCGACGATCGTGTGGTGCGGAGTGTTTTCGTTTCCTGGAGGCTCTTAAAAAGGTCTTTTTAGGACCTCAGGTCACCCACGATACGGCGCTACAACTGCTGGCATTTACACAGGGTTCGTCTTTGGTCAGTCAGTTTTCCGTCCAGTTTCAGACTCTGGCCTCAGAGCTAGACTGGTCGGATAAAGTTCTCATTCCAGTCTACTGGCGAGGACTGACTGACCATGTTAAAGACGCTTTGGCTACCAGGGAGATTCCCGCCACACTGGAGAAGCTTATCTCCATATCTACCCGCATCGACCTACGTTTTCACGAGCGGAGGTTGGAGCGGGCCCAGTGTAGGCAGAGGATTCGGTTGGCTCCCACCTTTGCCACACCTCTCGAATCCCCCGATCTGGCGTCCGAACCCCAAAAGGCCACAGAGGTTCCTCGTGCAGGACCTAAGTCTCGAGTCGTCCGAGTATCTGTGGACTGTAACCTTTGTCAGCAGACAGGACACTATGCCAACAAATGTCCAAAGCGATCGGGGAAGCGATCGCGTCTAGTGGTCCTGGGAGGAGGTTCACTAAAGACAGCGGCATTTTCCTCCAAGTTGACATTTAAAGGGACAGTCACTGTGGACTCTTCCACACTTACGGTCGAGCTTTGTGTGGACTCAGGAGCAGAGGGGAATTTCATGTCATCCACCTTTGCTCGTCGCCACGCAATACATCTGGTAGCGCTCGACAAACCAGTGACTGTCCGGGTAGTGAATGGGTTGACATTGCCCTCGCCAATTACACATCAGACTGTCCCTCTTACTTTGTGTGTACCCCCTTCCCATCAGGAAATTATTTCCCTTCTCGTCTTTCCCGAGGGAATAGACGAAATCCTACTGGGAGTACCCTGGCTCCGTTCCCACTCCCCTCATATTGAGTGGACCCCGGTAGGATACTGGGATGGAGTGAGTCATGTAAGGACAGATGTGTCAGGGAGTGCATTCAGGTTACCACTACAGAGATACCCGCAGATCTTTCTCCTCTTCCCAAGTGTTATCAGTCATATGCAGACGTGTTCTCTAAAAAGGCTGCGGAGACTCTGCCGCCCCATCGTCCCTACGACTGTCCTATTAACCTCTTGCCTGGAGCAGAACCTCCTCGGGGAAGGGTCTATCCCCTCTCTCTTCCTGAGACGGAGGCTATGTCTCAATATATCCAGAAGAATCTGGCAAGAGGGTTCATTAGGAAGTCGGTGTCACCAGCAGGAGCGGGGTTCTTCTTCGTGCAGAAGAAAAGATGGAGAATTACGTCCGTGTATAGATTACAGAGGTCTTAACGCCATCACCGTTAAGAATAAGTACCCGTTGCCCCTGATCTCTGAGCTCTTTGATAGGCTCCGGGGAGCAAGGGTATTTACTAAATTAGATCTGCGTGGTGCTTATAACCTGATTCGCATCCGTGAGGGGGACGAATGGAAGACGGCTTTTAATACCAGGGATGGGCATTATGAATACCTGGTGATGCCCTTCGGGCTCTGTAATGCCCCAACCGTTTTCCAAGACTTTGTCAATGATATCTTCCGGGATATGCTTTCCACCTCTGTAGTAGTCTATCTGGATGATATTCTCATCTTTTCTCCAGATATTGACTCTCACCGTAGGGATGTCTGCAAAGTCTTCGACCTGTTACGGGCGAACTCCCTCTATGCAAAGTTGGAGAAATGCATGTTTGAGCAGGAGTCTTTACCTTTCCTGGGCTATATCATCTCCGCCCAGGGATTGGCTATGGATCCTGCCAAACTACAGGCTGTGATGGATTGGCAAGAACCCCATTCTCTTAAAGCGGTGCAGCGCTTTATGGGGTTCATTAATTACTATCGCCAATTCATTCCCCACTTCTCCACTTTGGTAGCTCCCTTGGTAGCCCTCACCAAGAAGGGAGCCAACCCCAAATTGTGGTCAGAGGAGGTCTCCAAGGCCTTTACTTCAATTAAGTCCCATTTTGCTAGCGCTCCCATCTTACATCGCCCCGAGGTTGATAAGCCTTTTTTATTGGAGGTCGATGACTCGTCCGTTGGTGCTGGAGCAGTCCTTTTTCAAAAGGAGGCCCAAGGTCGGAAACATCCTTGTTTCTTCTTTTCCAAGACCTTCACACCAGCGGAGAGGAATTATTCCATTGGGGATAGGGAGTTGCTAGCCATGAAGTTGGCCTTTTCCGAGTGGAGACATCTCCTGGAGGGGGCTCGCTTTCCCTTTCAAGTTTTCACTGACCACAAAAATTTGGTCTATTTACAGACCGCCCAGCGGCTAAATTCTCGTCAGGCCAGATGGTCCCTGTTTTTCTCCCGGTTTCATTTCACCCTCCATTTCCTCTCCGGTGAGAAGAACATTCGGGTCGATGCGCTTTCTCGCTCCGTGGTGTCCTCTGAGGAGGTGGAGGAGGAGCCTCGGTTGATTGTCCCCACAAAGAGCCTAAGAACTGTGGCCCCGGTTTTGCTTGAGTCTGTGCCTCCGGGCAAGACTTTTGTGCCCACCAATTTGCGACCGGAGGTACTCTCTTGGGCACATTCGTCCATGGGTGGACATTTTGGGGCAAAAAGGACATCTGAGTTGCTGGCGAGGACATACTGGTGGCCACATATGGTCCGTGATGTCAGGGAATACGTTCAGGCATGCATCTCCTGTGCCAAGAATAAGTCCCCTCGACAACGGCCAGCTGGGCTACTTTTCCCTTTACCGGTGGCAGACAGGCCTTGGGAGATGGTCGGGATGGATTTTGTGGTGGACTTACCCAAGTCTCGGGGCTGCACCATCATCTGGGTGATAACCGACCACTTCTCCAAAATGGTGCACTTAGTGCCGTTACCATGGTTACCGTCTGCACGGGCCTTGGCAGCATTGTTCATTAGGCATATTTTCCGCCTACACGGTATGCCAGACAAAATTGTCAGTGATCGAGGTCCCCAGTTTGCGTCTCGGTTCTGGAGAGAGCTGTGTCGTTTACTCAGCATTGAGTTGAATCTCTCCTCTGCATACCATCCCGAGACGAATGGGTTGGTAGAGAGGGCCAACCAGACCTTGGTCACATATTTGCGACATTTTGTCTCTGCCAGGCAGGATGACTGGGCATCCTTGCTACCGTGGGCTGAGTTCGCTCTAAATAATGCTGTGGCTGACTCCACCGGACAGACCCCATTCCTCCTGAACTATGGTCAGCATCCGCGGGTACCAGTGCCCATGCCCGTGTCTTCCGTCGATTCCAGGGTGGCAGACTGGGCTGTGGAGGCACGGGACATTTGGGACCGCACCCAGGATGCCATTCAGGCCTCCAAAGAGAGGATGAGGTCTTCGGCCGATGCCCTTCGGCGCCCCGCTCCTACATTTGCTCCGGGTGACCTAGTGTGGCTCTCTGCCCGAAACATCAGACTACGTGTAGAGTCCACCAAGTTGGCACCTCGCTTTTTGGGCTCCTTTAAAGTTCTTGAGCAGGTGAACCCGGTGGTTTACCGCCTAGCCCTTCCGCCTCGCCTTGGTATCACTGACACCTTTCACGTGTCCCTCCTGAAACCCGTGGCCATTTCCCGGTTTTCCGAGTCATCTGCCGGGACGTCGGGTTCATCTACCGACGATCATGAGGTGAACGCCATTGTTGGGTGCAAGGTGGTACGAGGCAAAAAATTTTATTTGGTGGATTGGAGGGGTTATGGGCCTGAGGATAGGTCCTGGGAGCCTGCCGAGCATGTTCACGCTCCGCAGCTCATCGCTGCCTTTGAACGCAGCGAGGCCCAGAGAGGGGGGGGCAATGTTGGGGTTCGAGTTCCCGCTTCTGCACGGGGGGAGTCTCGAACCAGTCCCGCTGCGGTCCCTCATTCGTCTCCGTCCGCAGTGGAGTCTGCTCAACTTAGACGTCGGTCCCAGCGTCTCGCCCAGTCTAACAGTGTGCAGAGGATTACTGCTGTTCCACCAGGCTCTGCTATTGTGGCCAGTACTGGTTAGCGGCGAGCAGACGTCTTTAGGACAAAGTCCTTATTTTCTCCTTCTGAGCATGCCCAGAGTGAGATCTCTCATTGGAGATCAGGGGTCACATGCTCGGGTATTGCAGCGGCTCCTATTGGTCCGCCAGGAAGGTCCTGTGACTACTGGTGTTCTGGAACAAGTTCCATTGGTCCTTGTTTCTGGAAGGTCCTGTAGCTGTTGCTATAAAAGGGTAGCATGGCTGGGCCGCCATGCGCTAATATCAATCTTTATATGCTATGCGCCAGTGTGGTCATGTGTGTGTGTGGTTAAGGCCCCGGCTGAAATAAGCCCCTAGAATACCGACTTAATCGGTGAGGAGTTTGGTATGCTAGCTGGTCAGGGTCGGTGTCCTAGATGCCCTAGATTACCGGCATAACCGGTGAGGAGTTTGATTGCCGTATTCAGGGCCTGGCGTTCAGACGCCATAGATTGCGGGTGACTCCCGCGAGGACATTAGCGCATGATCACGTTCTATGTTAGCTTAGCACTTAACTGTGTACCTGGGTGCCTGACAGGACACAGAAGTTTGTCTCAGCGGCTCTGTGACGTAACAGGGTTCGCTTTCAACGCTAGACAGCGCCCTAGCGTGTTTATTTTGCGACTCAGTTGTGTTTAGTGAGTTCGCACACATCGCCTTATAGCGCTGCGGCACTCTTTCTAGCGGCTCTGTGGATTAACAGAGTTCGCACATATTGCCACAGCGCGTTACGGCGTTTATTTTGGCGACTCTGCGGGATAACAGAGTTTGCTTCTTGCGCCATTTTACTAGCAGCAGGCTCCGCCTGCACGGTGGACCCCGGGCTGCGAACGCAGCTCTCCACAACATATAAAAAAAAAGGGGGAAGCCAGCGCCGCACATGATCAGCATGAAATAATTTAAGTGCAACTGCACATGTATATTCTAATTGTTTTTTAAAATTGAGACATTTAGCAAATAATTGATCAATTCTTTGAGCTACCCCGCCACGACAAGGCATTCTCATATGGGGCATACCTACTCTACGTTTTTCATTTTCAATGTGCCATTGCGGCCTCCTGAAATTATTAAAAGCATAACTGCAAAAAAAACTGCAGAAGCAAGACTGCAGAAACTGCAAAAGTACCTGAAGCATAGCTGAATCACCCCCATGGTGCCAGTAAGACAAATGCAGGTAAAGGCCGACCAGGTCCAGGGATGGACATGTCAGATCAGACCTCCACATTCGCCAAACCAGCAACCACAGATAAAGAGTGAAACAGGCACAGGCACAGGTGCACAATTACATATAGCCTGGGGCAGGGCAGGGCTGCTGTATGTGTGTACAGCAGCCTAAGTCAATTATAAGAAGGAAAAAAAACAGATAAAATAGCATGCATAACCCAGCGCGCACGGCAACTAGTGGTGGTCAGCCACTTACCAATACAAGTAAAAAAAGGGGGAAGCCAGCGCCGCACATGATCAGCATGAAATAATTTAAGTGCAACTGCACATGTATATTCTGTTTTTTAAAATTGAGACATTTAGCAAATAATTGATCAATTCTTTGAGCTACCCCGCCACGACAAGGCATTCTCATATGGGGCAGTACCTACTCTACGTTTTTCATTTTCAATGTGCCATTGCGGCCTCCTGAAATTATTAAAAGCATAACTGCAAAAAAACTGCAGAAGCAAGACTGCAGAAACTGCAAAAGTACCTGAAGCATAGCTGAATCACCCCCATGGTGCCAGTAAGACAGATGCAGGTAAAGGCCGACCAGGTCCAGGGAGAGACATGTCAGATCAGACCTCCACATTCGCCAAACCAGCAACCACAGATAAAGAGTGAAACAGGCACAGGCACAGGTGCACAATTACATATAGCCTGGGGCAGGGCAGGGCTGCTGTATGTGTGTACAGCAGCCTAAATCAATTATAAGAAGGAAAAAAAACAGATAAAATAGCATGCATAACCCGGCGCGCACGGCAACTAGTGGTGGTCAGCCACTTACCAATACAAGTAAAAAAAAGGGGGAAGCCAGCGCCGCACATGATCAGCATGAAATAATTTAAGTGCAACTGCACATGTATATTCTAATTGTTTTTTAAAATTGAGACATTTAGCAAATAATTGACCAATTCTTTGAGCTACCCCGCCACGACAAGGCATTCTCATATGGGGCAGTACCTACTCTACGTTTTTCATTTTCAATGTGCCATTGCGGCCTCCTGAAATTATTAAAAGCATAACTGCAAAAAAACTGCAGAAGCAAGACTGCAGAAACTGCAAAAGTACCTGAAGCATAGCTGAATCACCCCCATGGTGCCAGTAAGACAGATGCAGGTAAAGGCCGACCAGGTCCAGGGATGGACATGTCAGATCAGACCTCCACATTCGCCAAACCAGCAACCACAGATAAAGAGTGAAACAGGCACAGGCACAGGTGCACAATTACATATAGCCTGGGGCAGGGCAGGGCTGCTGTATGTGTGTACAGCAGCCTAAATCAATTATAAGAAGGAAAAAAAAACAGATAAAATAGCATGCATAACCCGGCGCGCACGGCAACTAGTGGTGGTCAGCCACTTACCAATACAAGTTAAAAAAAGGGGGAAGCCAGCGCCGCACATGATCAGCATGAAATAATTTAAGTGCAACTGCACATGTATATTCTAACTGTTTTTTTAAAATTGAGACATTTAGCAAATAATTGACCAATTCTTTGAGCTACCCCGCCACGACAAGGCATTCTCATATGGGGCAGTACCTACTCTACGTTTTTCATTTTCAATGTGCCATTGCGGCCTCCTGAAATTATTAAAAGCATAACTGCAAAAAAACTGCAGAAGCAAGACTGCAGAAACTGCAAAAGTACCTGAAGCATAGCTGAATCACCCCCATGGTGCCAGTAAGACAGATGCAGGTAAAGGCCGACCAGGTCCAGGGATGGACATGTCAGATCAGACCTCCACATTCGCCAAACCAGCAACCACAGATAAAGAGTGAAACAGGCACAGGCACAGGTGCACAATTACATATAGCCTGGGGCAGGGCAGGGCTGCTGTATGTGTGTACAGCAGCCTAAATCAATTATAAGAAGGAAAAAAAACAGATAAAATAGCATGCATAACCCGGCGCGCACGGCAACTAGTGGTGGTCAGCCACTTACCAATACAAGTAAAAAAAAGGGGGAAGCCAGCGCCGCACATGATCAGCATGAAATAATTTAAGTGCAACTGCACATGTATATTCTAATTGTTTTTTAAAATTGAGACATTTAGCAAATAATTGATCAATTCTTTGAGCTACCCCGCCACGACAAGGCATTCTCATATGGGGCAGTACCTACTCTACGTTTTTCATTTTCAATGTGCCATTGCGGCCTCCTGAAATTATTAAAAGCATAACTGCAAAAAAACTGCAGAAGCAAGACTGCATATGCACTTTATATATTGCATGCTGACCATGTGCGGCGCTGGCTTCTCCCCTTTTTTTTACTTGATGTTGGTTTGTGGCTGACCACCACATGTTGCCGTGCGCTCTGGGTCATGCACGCAGTTCTATCTGTATTTTTTTTGGTGATTGACCTAGGCTGCTGTGCACACACACAGCAGCCCTGCCCTGCCTGGGCTCTGCTTGATTTTACACCTGTATCTGGGCCTGTTTCACCCTTCATCTGTGGTTGCTGGTCTGGCAGTGCAGAAGTCAGATCTGAAATGTCCATCTCTGGACCTGGTCGGCTTTCACCTGCGCTTGCCTTACTGGCACCATGGGAGTGATACAGCAATGCTTCAGGTACTTTTGTTTTGATTTTTTGCAGTCTTGCTTTTATACATTCAGGAGGCCGTAATGGCACAGCGAAAATAAATAAAAAACGTAGAGTAGGACTGCCCCATATGAGAATGCCTTGTCGTGGCGGGGTGGCTCAAAGAATTGATCAATTATTTGCCAAATGTCTCATTTTTTATACAGTTAGAATCCAATATTTGCATATGCACTTTATATATTGCATGCTGACCATGTGAGGCGCTGGCTTCTCCTCTTTTTTTACTTGATGTTGGTTTGTGGCTGACCACCACATGTTGCCGTGCGCTCTGGGTCATGCACGCAGTTCTATCTGTATTTTTTTGGTGATTGACCTAGGCTGCTGTGCACACACACAGCAGCCCTGCCCTGCCTGGGCTCTGCTTGATTTTACACCTGTATCTGGGCCTGTTTCACCCTTCATCTGTGGTTGCTGGTCTGGCAGTGCAGAAGTCAGATCTGAAATGTCCATCTCTGGACCTGGTCGGCTTTCACCTGCGCTTGCCTTACTGGCACCATGGGAGTGATACAGCAATGCTTCAGGTACTTTTGTTTTGATTTTTTGCAGTCTTGCTTTTATACATTCAGGAGGCCGTAATGGCACAGCGAAAATAAATAAAAAACGTAGAGTAGGACTGCCCCATATGAGAATGCCTTGTCGTGGCGGGGTGGCTCAAAGAATTGATCAATTATTTGCCAAATGTCTCATTTTTTATACAGTTAGAATCCAATATTTGCATATGCACTTTATATATTGCATGCTGTCCATGTGCGGCGCTGGCTTCTCCCCTTTTTTTACTCTCCACAACATATATTTGGTGCGTTCCGCAGACCCTAACACTTGCTACAGGTGAATCATTTTCATCTCTGCACTTTCAGTACCGGCTTGGCATTTCCACTATCTCCGGTATTGTGAAAGAAACTTGCCAGGCACTGTGGGATTGTTTGCTCAATGAATTCCTCCCAGAGCCTACACAGCAGAGATGGGTAGAAATTGCAGACCAGTTCATGGATATATGCCAGTTTCCCAAATGTTTTGGTGCCGTGGATGGCAAACACATCAGAATTGTCAAACCGACTGGATCCGGATCTTTTTTTAACTATAAAAAAAATTTTTCGATAGTACTTATGGGCATTGCGGATGCCAAATGCAAGTTCATTGCTGTTGACATTGGTGCATATGGACGTTCGAATGACTCGCAAGTGTTCAAGAATTCGCCTATGGGACATCGCCTATATGGGGATACCTTCCAGTTTCCGCCTCCAAGAGCACTCCCTGGAACCTCTGGCCCTGCATTGCCCTTTGTCTGTGTGGGAGATGAGGCCTTCCAGCTATCAACACATTTATTGAAACCTTATGGCAGCCATGGATTGACCCAAAGAAAAAAAAAATTTTCAATTACCGTTTAACAAGGGCTAGAAGAGTAGTTGGGATCTTAACAGCCAAATGGAGGGTGCTGCTGACTGCTATTAAATTACAAAGCGAGACTGTGGACCATGTTGTGAAGGCATGTGTGATCCTGCACAATTTTGTGATCTCAAAGGAAAATTTCAACATGGATGAAGATATGCCTGGGACCACATTGCAGGACTACACGAACATTAGTTTCCGGAGTTCTGGATCTGTGGCCCAAATGCGTGAAAAGTTTGCGGACTATTTTATGTCTCCTGAATAGTGTTGAGCATTCCGATACCGCAAGTATCGGGTATCGGCCGATATTCGCGTTATCGGAATTCCGATACTTAATTCCGATACTTTTTCCATATCGTATACCGGAATCGGAAGTTCCCATAATTCTTTGAGAGGCAATGTGATTTTAGTCAGCCAATGAGGAATCCTACGAAGTGTGGGCACATCCTGTAATGCTGCGGTCATCTTAACTAATGGCATGGCTGTGATTGGCTGCTGAAATGATGTCAGAATGCACTATAAAAGGCGCCGCCGCCATTTTAGCGTCACTGTGCTGTGAACTCAGTAAGGGACAGAACGCTACTCTGCTCACTCTGAGGGACAGTTAGATATTGCGATTTTGTGTACTACTGTGCTTGAGGCAGGCTAGTTTACCAACCGCTGTGTAAAGCTTCATTTTGCCAGTGTTGTTTTAACAGCTCTGTGCAAGGTGTGTGTGTGACAGTGCAGGTGACGCTGCAGTTTGCTCTGCATCCACCGCTGTTTGTAGGCATCTGCACGTGTCACTGACTCTTTTTTTTTTTTTTTTTTTTTTATTTTGTGGAATTGGTGCAGCTCCATTATATTAGAAAAAAAAATCAAATCTATTAGTGTGACGTGCTTCCATCCGTATACAATACATTGGTTGCAAACCTATAGAAGTACAGAAAGGAGCTTTTCACAGATTGTGGACAGTTGTGTTTCAGTGTTCACTTCAGTCTGTGTTTTTTACTTTTTTGAGTGCAGATCACGCTCCAGTTACATGTTCAAGCACTGCTGCTTGTACTCTGCTGAGCGTGTCTCAGTGGCTCATCCTTTTCATTTATCTCCAATTGGTTCTGCTACATTCCATTTAAAATAAATCTAATCTATTAGTGTGACGCGCTTCCATCCGTATACAATACATTGGTTGCAACTTGCAAACACTATAGAAGTACAGAAAGGAGCTTTTCACAGATTGTGGACAGTTGTGTTTCAGTGTTCACTTCAGTCTGTGTTTTTTACTTTTTTGAGTGCAGATCACGCTCCAGTTACATGTTCAAGCACTGCTGCTTGTACTCTGCTGAGCGTGTCTCAGTGGCTCATCCTTTTCATTTATCTCCAATTGGTTCTGCTACATTCCATTTAAAATAAATCTAATCTATTAGTGTGACGCGCTTCCATCCGTATACAATACATTGGTTGCAAACACTATAGAAGTACAGAAAGGAGCTTTTCACAGATTGTGGACAGTTGTGTTTCAGTGTTCACTTCAGTCTGTGTTTTTTACTTTTTTGAGTGCAGATCACGCTCCAGTTACATGTTCAAGCACTGCTGCTTGTACTCTGCTGAGCGTGTCTCAGTGGCTCATCCTTTTCATTTATCTCCAATTGGTTCTGCTACATTCCATTTAAAATAAATCTAATCTATTAGTGTGACGCGCTTCCATCCGTATACAATACATTGGTTGCAAACACTATAGAAGTACAGAAAGGAGCTTTTCACAGATTGTGGACAGTTGTGTTTCAGTGTTCACTTCAGTCTGTGTTTTTTACTTTTTTGAGTGCAGATCACGCTCCAGTTACATGTTCAAGCACTGCTGCTTGTACTCTGCTGAGCGTGTCTCAGTGGCTCATCCTTTTCATTTATCTCCAATTGGTTCTGCTACATTCCATTTAAAATAAATCTAATCTATTAGTGTGACGCGCTTCCATCCGTATACAATACATTGGTTGCAAACACTATAGAAGTACAGAAAGGAGCTTTTCACAGATTGTGGACAGTTGTGTTTCAGTGTTCACTTCAGTCTGTGTTTTTTACTTTTTTGAGTGCAGATCACGCTCCAGTTACATGTTCAAGCACTGCTGCTTGTACTCTGCTGAGCGTGTCTCAGTGGCTCATCCTTTTCATTTATCTCCAATTGGTTCTGCTACATTCCATTTAAAATAAATCTAATCTATTAGTGTGACGCGCTTCCATCCGTATACAATACATTGGTTGCAAACACTATAGAAGTACAGAAAGGAGCTTTTCACAGATTGTGGACAGTTGTGTTTCAGTGTTCACTTCAGTCTGTGTTTTTTACTTTTTTGAGTGCAGATCACGCTCCAGTTACATGTTCAAGCACTGCTGCTTGTACTCTGCTGAGCGTGTCTCAGTGGCTCATCCTTTTCATTTATCTCCAATTGGTTCTGCTACATTCCATTTAAAATAAATCTAATCTATTAGTGTGACGCGCTTCCATCCGTATACAATACATTGGTTGCAAACAATATAGAAGTACACAAACGGGCCTTTCACAGCTACTGAACATGGGTTTTTAATTTTTAACTAAATATGTATTTTTTCAAATGACACAAATATAAGTAATGTTGAAGAGGAATAGTCCTACATCCATTGTTTGCACAATATTACAGGTGTACATCATGTCCCTTAATCAACAATGTATTATTATATTTACTTGTATGCTTTTATTTAAAAGCCAAGAACACAGAAGGATAACCTTCGCACTGCAGCTGTTGTCAAAGTTCAACCCACATTATGCACTTCCAACATTGCAGCATTTGAGGCATGATGTGAGTTGGATTGGTCAAAGTTATGGAGTGAGAAGGTTCACCATCAGTACCCTATAGCATAAGTATGCTTTTGTGTTAGCATTTGTGTTAGACATGTGGATATCTGCCATAATATGTCACAATTATTTAGTTACAGATTTGTTACCAACACTAATCATTGAATGGTTTTAAATTTGACGTTTCACTTGTTTACAGCTTAGAAATAAGGGTGTAGCCTGATATCTATGTGTAGCACTAGCCACTTTAACATGTCATGTTTTTTTAAACATGTGTAGCTAGGTAGCAGTAATTTTTGCCGGACACACAGCAGGGGAACAGCAGGCGTTACTGAACCCCACTATCACTATAGCTTGTGTATTGGTCTGTGGACACGACACTTCTGAGCAGCAACTGGCAGTGTTGTAGCCCAGGGAGTATAGCTCAGGTGGTAGAAAGATGAACATAACAGGAGACATGGAAAACGTTGTCAACCAGTTAGTTAATCTGAAACCGGACAGGCAAATTCAGGCGAGATCCATGCCTAGTTCATTTTCAGAAAAGTAAGCCGTTCTACATTATCGTAGGATAGTCGCATGCAACGGTCTGTTAGTACACCACCTGCAGCAGTAAAGACGCGCTCCGATAATACACTGCCAGCAGATCAAGCCAGCACCTCCAATGCATACTGGCTAAGCTCTGGCCATGTATCCAGCTTAGAGACACAAAACTTGAATGGGGAAGAGCCATCTGGGAGTACACTGAGAGGGCAAGACATGTAGTCTGTCACCATCTTACGGAAATGTTGCCTCCTGCTGACTGGAGCCGTCTCGGATGGTGTAGACATTGGTGGCGCTGCCACAAAACTTCGACACATTTGGAACATACTGTTCTTGCCCTGTGCAGAGGCGCTGCTTGTGCTCCCTCTTGTTGCAGAGCTGTCTCCACTGCCTCGACGCACAGAGCTGCTTTGTAAATCAGTAGCAGCAGCAGTGCTCTCGGCTGGAATGGAGAACATTATGGATTGCACCAGTGTGTCTTGGTACTTCCGCATTTTACGCTCCCGGTTCAACGGTGTGATGAGGCTTTGTAAGTTGTCCCGGTAGCGAGGGTCTAGGAGGGTGTACACCCAATAATCAGACGTGGTGTGAATGTGTTCGATGCGGCGGTCGTTTCTCAGCCACTGCAGCATGAAATCAACCATGTGCTGCAGACTCCCAACTGGCCAAGAAACGTTGTCCCCTGCAAGAGGCGTCATCTCCGCCTGCTGTGCATCACCCCACCCTTGGTCTACATACTGACTAGAGCATTGTCTACCTCCTCTGGAGCGATGTCTTCCTCCTCCATTGACTCCTCCTCATCCTCCTCACAAAGTCCTTCAAATACATATAAATTTACAAAATTTAAAACTCAAAATTTAAAAACTTTGTATCATAATTCTGTAACATCAGTTTATGGAAACACAATAGCATTACAAAAGGATAGACAAAAAATGTACATTATGTGCTTTGTAAATACATTAAAAGTTTGTAATGGTTATGAAAATATAGACAGCGACTCTGGAGGTTCAATTGTTGATACAGCATGGTACTTTGAAAGTCCTCCAGCCCTTTGTGAGGAACCACGTTGCGCTGACTGTCCAGAAGGTGATGGAATTTGTGACTCCTCATCCTCCACCTCTTCCAAAACCTCATGCCTTAGTGCTTGCAGTGTTTTTTGAAGCAGGCAGATAAGGGGGACAGTCAGGCTGACTAGTGCATCATCTGCACTCGCCATCCGCGTTGACTCATCAAACGCACGCAAAACGTGGCAGATATCCTTCATAGAGTTATTCGCCACTCATTACACTGGCAGTGGCTGCCCATTCATTATAGGATCCAATTCTAATTACTGGTTCTCACCAACATAGCTCTCCACAGCGCAGCACCCCCTACATCTCCTCCCTTATTTATATTTATCGGCCTAACCGACTGCTGCACTCTGCAAACGACCTTCGACTAACCTCTGCACTAATCCGTACCTCCCACTCCCAACTCCAAGACTTCACCCGCGCTGCGCCAATCCTCTGGAATGCTCTACCCAAAGAAATTAGGACTATCCGCAATTTGGATGGTTTCAGGCGCTCCCTCAAAACACATTTGTTCACAGTGGCCTATCACATTCACTAATCAAAGTCATTCTATGTGTAATTCTGTGTGTGTAGCCCATTCACTATCTCCATGCATCCCTCACTTCCTTAAAATGGCTGGACCATCATTGTAAAAACACCATTGTATATAAACACCCTGTACTTTGTATCTCCCACACCTCATTGTAGATTGTAAGCTTTCACCAGCAGGGGCGGCTGATTTTGCTGTAATTATTGTATTGTTAACGTTGTTACTTATGACTCGTGTTTTGAAACTGTTAAACTGTAAAGCACTGCGGAATATTATGGCGCTATATAATAAATAATATTATTATTCTTATTATAGAGGCCCACTCAGTAGTGGTGAGTGTGAACGCCGCAAATTGCGAGTTGACTGCGCCTGATGCAGCTGATACTCCATTACTGTTGGCTGCTGCTCACACAACCGCTCCAACATATGTAACGAGGAATTCCACCTGGTGGGTACGTCACATATAATGCGATGTTCATGAAGGTGAAATCTGCGTTGCAGAGCTGCAATCAGCGATCTGGCCATGCTGGAACGTCGCAAGTGAGCGCACTCTAGGCGGACCTTGTGCAGCAGTGCATCAAGATCCGGATAGTCCCTCAAAAAACTCTGCACGACCAAGTTGAGCACATATGACAGACATGGTATGTGAGTGAGGTTGCCAAGGCCCAGAGCTGACACCAGATTTCGGCCATTGTCACACACTACCAAGCCTGCCTGTAGATTCTGTTCCAAAAACCACACGTCGCTCTCCTGCTTTATGGCATTACAGAGCTCCTGCGCTGTGTGGCTAAGATTCCCCATGGAAATTAATTTCAGGATGGCCTGTTGACATTTGGACACGGCTGTGCTCAATATCGGTCGCAACAGGTAAACGTTCACGGGTCCATGTGGAGGTAGACCGTGACGGCTCCTGCAGCGATGATTCTGAGGAACTGGAATAGGAGGAATCAATGTGTACAGACTTGATTCCTGCAATCCTTGGAGTTGGCAGAACACGTACAGCGCCACTCGCAAGATCAGTACCCGGCTGCACAACATTGACCCAATGGGCAGTGAGGGAAAGGTATTGTCCCTGGCCATGGGTGTTAGAACCCTCTTGTTAGGTTTTGTTTCAGTTTGCTGGTCACATGACCTTTTTTCCCTATTTAGTCTGGCTCCGCCCTTCTGGCTTTGCTTGACTTCATTGTATTATCTACTGTTAAGCTAGCCGGGTGCTTAGGTGCCTTAATCTGTGAGTTTTGCTTGATGTTAGGATCACAAAGTATTTATTTTTCTGTTTAATTATCCATGCTACAATTTATGTTAGGAGGTGTCCACCTTTTCTCCCAGTCCCTAGATCTTGTAGGGATTACTCCCTCGCAACTATAGGTCTTCGTTCACACTAGATGAGGACTTTAGCGGGTCTGGTCGCAGGATCAGGTTCCCCGTTACATCGTAGGGATTCAGCTTAGTTGTATTGTAGGGACAGAATTCCCTTCTTTCCTTACTGGTTGTAGCAGATCATAACAATGGGTACTGGTCCACGCATCGGTGGTCAGGTGGACCTTGCTACTGAGGGCTTTTAGTAGCGCATGTTTAATTTTTCCCTCAACATGCTTTTGCAGACCAGGGACGGCTTGCCTGCTGAAATGAAATCGGCTTGGCACATTGTATTGTGGGATTGACAATGATATTCAGTTACGGAAA